>JASDQU011310877.1:0-22558 GCA_032191745.1 Picea mariana | reverse complement strand
TAAATCTAGATTTGGACAACAAACTTTCATGGTTGTAAGCCTGTGTGGCTGTGGTAAATTTGTATCTGCTCCTAGTTCATTCATTTTCTAATAAGAAAGATCATTTGTTGTTTTTTTCCCTCAAGATTGAGAGGGTTTTTCTAGGGTAAAATCCTTGTGTTATCGTGCATGCATCTATTCTATTTATGTTCATGTATCTTTGCGTATTCATTGTGAAGAAATTATAAATCAGCAAGAAGTATTTTTAAGAAATATTACAGATCTGAACTATATTTAAATTTCAACAGAGTCAAGTGAGGAAAATATACTCTGGTGGTATAATAAGTTGTGGAAAATCAAAGGGCCTTCGAATGAAATATTTTTTTTTGGCTTGTACTTAAGGAGAGGGTGCTGACTTGGGATCGGTTACAGGAACGAGGCAAACAGGGGCTAGGACTATGTTACCTGTGTAACCAAGCGACTGTGACCAACTATCATCTTTTTTTGAATGTTTGTTCACTCGACAAGTCTAGAAAGAGGTAGGAAGTCAGTTGGGGTGGCTCCTATGCAGACAAAGGACGCGGTGATAGATTGTTTTAAAGACTTTTTACAGGTAGTTCATTGAAGGCATTGAGAGTTCTCCCAATTCTGGTTTCACGGGGAATTTCGAATTCAGGTATTTTTGGAAACAAAGTTACTCCCACCTTTAAAGTATCTCAGCAAGATCTTGCTTGCTGCA
Organism: Picea mariana; assembly: GCA_032191745.1. NCBI lineage: Eukaryota > Viridiplantae > Streptophyta > Pinopsida > Pinales > Pinaceae > Picea > Picea mariana. Next base: position 21,840 of record JASDQU011310877.1, on the reverse strand, counting down.
TCACTACAAGGGTACTTATTCTTTGAAGAAAGGGCATGAGATCAATTATGCTGACATCAACAAGTAGCGGCCTTTGGGTTACTTTGACAGGGCCTTCCAAGGTCCAAATAGTATTTGTGGGATAGGTTTCATCTTATACTTTTCTGATCAATAACGTTGTTGAATTCAATGCCCTTTTTGCACTTTTAAAGTCAGCTATGGAAAGAAATGTCCAAATTCTATAGGTTCTGGTGACTCAAAGTTATGTATCGATTGGATGCTGGGACATTACAACTTGAAAATCTGGTCCTCTTGCTGTATCGATTGGATGCTAGGGACATTACAACTTGGAAATCTGGTCCTCTTGCAGCTTGGACAGCGGCTGAAATCTTATCTTCTCATTTTAGTCAAATTCATTTTTTGCACATATATAGAGGATTAAATGGTTCTGTAGATATCATATCTGGAAGAAGCTTTATCCGTGAATGAAAATGTGCTGGTGGTGGAGGAATTCGCTAAAGGTGATCTGATCTCAAGCTGGGAAGAAAATTTTATAGTGATGTAAAATGAACTTGCTTTTATTTGGCTCTTTTGGCTTTTGTATGTAATGACTCACAGTCTTCAAGACTGATGGTTTCCGAACCCTTTTCGAGGAGTGACACAAGTGACAGATGGTAGGTGTTTTATGGAAGATCTGAATCTGAATAGACTCATGCCTAGCAACTTGCTATTTTTGTATGCGCTTTTGTGCCTTTGGATTGTATCTTCGTTTTTCTGGAATAGAAGTAACAATGTTTTTTTCTTGGAAAAGAATATATGTTCAGTGATATTCGACAGCAAAAAGCCTCCTCAAACTTGTTTCTTCTCTTTTATTGCAAAATCGATTAAATACCCAAAAAACAATCTTCTCTAAAACTGCTTTGAATATTAGTTAGAAACAGAAAGGAAATGCTATGTGTACAGTTCAAATTGAAGGGAATTAACCCAAAAATAAAAATTTAAAGAAGAATGCACGTCAGCTATGCTTCGATTTCTTATCACCCAAGTAGATAAAAGAGACTAAAGCACTTTCCATACTCAATGGTCACAGTTAATTTTTACATTGTTCATAGTCCCAAATGAGTTTGCAACAACTGATTTATTACCTTATGTAGGAAAATTGGGCTCTTAAATTATACGCAGACAGTTATGGTGAGGTCGGTAGCAGATAAATCATAAAATAGAGGAAAAATAAAATTTACCCACCTTCGGTTGACCAAAAGTAATTGAAACATCCTCGCCCTACTTAGGGCTTTTTGGTGCTTGTAAGACCTTCTATTTCATGGCCTCATTAAAATAATAAATATCTCCTAATCTCCTACTGAAATAACTACACTTTAGTTCAAGGTTTTCTTTCATGATTTTCTTTATACCAGGAATAAACTGGTAAATAGACATAATAACAACATCATAATATCAACATATCAACTTAGTAAAATACATACTTTGACCTGTAGGTTGGTTGATTTAGCCCCTTGTTCCCTTGTTCACTTGTTCTTGTTCTTGCCCAAACTACCCAAACTAAATATTTACCTCCCAACCAACTAGGAACAACCTCTCCGACTCCCTAGCTCCAGGAATCCTTGCGGTTTCATGGCCCCCAAGCCCAAAGTTCCCAACAACATCAGTGTCCCTGTAAAAGTTTTCAACAACAACAGTGTCCCTGTAAAAGTTCCCCAAAACAATCTTTGTCCTCCAATTTCCTCCTTCTTCCCTCTCTCTTTCAGAATTTCCTCCTTGCATTCTTCTTCCATAATTTTTCCCCAAAAGCAAGACCCCTTCCAAGTCCTCTCCCCTCTTCCTTATGCTCCTCTCTCGAATCCCTCTCCCTCATTCAATTCCTCGAATCTCTCTCACTCATTCAATTCCCTCACCTACCATAATATAATAAAATAGTAAAAAGACTCATTGAATTTATTTTAATAATTAATTAAATTTAAATAAACAACTATGATCTATAAATAATCAATTGGGTTGTTACATACGACACCCTTCAAGAAAATTCATCCCGAAGTTAGAGTAATTACAATACAGGGATAAAGATACATGATTCATACATCCATACCAGATAAACAACATCATCAATTTAAAACACTTATACATACTACTATACATGTACAAGGCATGCATGTGTAGCTAGCACATACAAGACTCGCACATGTACTAATGACAATAATTATCACACCTAAAGTAATTCTTGTATGCATCCAACACCAATTCTACGAGTGCTAGATATGGAAAAAAGACTTCACAGTCCGCACGGATGCCTCGAAGAAAGGATTGGGGGCCGTACTAATGCAGGATGGGGGAGTGATAGCATATGCGTCAAAAAAGTTGAAGCAACATGAGGAGCTTTACGCTACTCATGACTTAGAGTTAGCAGCTATAATGCTAGCTCTGAAGCTTTGGAGGCATTATCTAGTGGGGCGAAGTTTTGAGCTTAAAATAGACCATGAAAGATTAAAGCATCTCTTCGCTCAGAGGGATCTCAATGCCAGGCAGAGGCGATGGAGTGAGTTTATGAGTGAGTACGATTTTGGAATTTCATCCATCAAGGGAAAGGAGAATGTGGTCACGGATGCCTTGAGCAAGAGACCATGTGTCTTCTCCTTCGTACCCTTAAAAGTTAATATGAGGGAGCGTGTGTTGGGGAAACTTCTTGTAGATAGTTGGTATTTAAAGGTTACTTCAACCCTCCAGAGTGGGAGGCAATTAGATCCAAAGTATGAAGGATATAGCCTAGAAGTAGATGGATTATTAAGATATCAGGGAAGAATGGGGGAGTGATAACATATGCATTAAGAAAGTTGAAGAAACATGAGAAGCTTTACGCTACTTATGATTTAGAGTTGGCAAGTGTAATGCTAGCTCTGAAGTTCTGAAGGCATTATTTAGTGGGCCGAAGCTTTGAGATTAAAATAGACCATGAAAGCTTAAAGCATCTCTTCACTTAGAGGGATCTCAATGCCAGGTAGAGGCAATGGAGTGAATTTATGAGTGACTACAATTTTGGAATTTCGTACATCAAGGGAAAGGAGAATGTGGTCGCAGATGCTTGACCAGGAGACCAAGTGTCTTCTCTTTGGTACCCTTAAAAGTTAATCCGAAGGAGCATGTGTTGGGGAAACTTCTTGGAGATAGTTGAAATTTAAAAGTTACTTCAACCCTCCAGAGTGGGAGGCAATTAGATCCAAAGTATGAAGGATATAGCCTGGAAGTAGATGGATTATTAAGATACCAGGGAAGGATGTACATCCCCAAGGGTGGGGATATTCGAAGCATCGAAGAATCATACTCAAGGAAGCCCATAGAGCACTTTATTGTGCACATCCGAGTGTGAAGAAAATGTACGCAGACATGAAGAAGCTTTTCTTCTGGGTAGGCATGAAGCGTGATGTAGTCCATTTCATCGCCAAGTGCCTAGAATGTCAACAAGTGAAGATTGACCACCACCACTTGACAGGTCTCCTACAACCGCATGATGTTCCTATGTCCAAGTGGGAAGTCATTTCTATGGATTTTGTTGTGGGATTGTCACTCACATTGCACAGACACAATGCCATTCTTGTGATAGTTGATAAGTTGACCAAGAGTGCTCATTTTATTCGGTTAGAGACACTTATGGTGTCACTAATGTGGCACACGTGTTTATAAGTGAGGTCTTTCGTCTGCATGGGTTGCCCAAGAAGATTATTTCAGATAGAGACTCCCGATTCACATCTAGGTTTTGGACAAGTTTTTAGTCAACATTGGGAACTCAGTTGAACTTAAGCACAACATATCATCCCAAAACATATGGGAAAACTGAGAGAGTAAACCAGGTTATAGAAGACATGCTTAGGATGTATGTTATGGATAATCAAACCCATTGGGAAAAGTACCTACCTTTGGTAGAGTTTGCCTACAATAACAGTTTTCATAGCTCCATTGGAATGCCACCCTATGAAGCTCTGTATGGAAGGCCTTGTAGGACACTGTTGAGTTGGGAAAGGTTAGAAAACTGAGTGACAATTGGGCCAGAATTGATTCAAGAGATGGAGGAACAAGTGATTTAGATTAGGCATTGACTAAAGGAAGCACATGATAGACAGAAAAGTTATGTTGAATCCTGATGCACATAGGACTGACCGAAGTTATAAAGTGGGAGAACAAGTTTTCATTCGTATCAGGCCTAATAAGAGTACCATTCGGTTCGAGAAGGGGACAAAGTTGTTGCCTTGATTTATAAGACCGTTCAAAATCCAAGAGAGAATTGGACTCGTTGCCTATCATCTCGTATTGCCACCCCACTTGCATAAAACTCATAATGTTTTTCATGTATCTGTTCTTCGTCATTATGTTGTTGACGAATCTCATAAACGGAATTGGAAGGAATTGCAGGTATCGGACACGGGAACCCAGATGGTTGAACTGTTACACGTATTGGACCGTAGGGTTTGATAGCTCAGGAATTGTCTGGTAGAACAAGTTAAGGTCCAGTTGGACAAGTATAGCCCAGGATCTGCTACTTGGGAAGATGCAGAGACTTTACGATGAGATCATTCCTCAGTTTTTTGACCACCTCGGGAATATGTAATCTAAAGGTTGGGTGTATGTCATTCCACCTTTTGACTTAGATAGCTAGAATTACTTAAGGCCTAATCACCTTCTATTTTCTATTAACTATGAAACTATTAATGATACACTTGAAATTTTAAGACATATGGACCTTAGTGAATGTCAATTCTATGAATGTTTATCGTTATTTGAATTATGATGGATATTATGCAATCTATTTCTAACTTGAAAATTTTGACATTTAAAGTTGTTGGTACATGGATACCAAATTGAGGATATGATTAAATGCATTTACATGATGATAATGCATGGATATGTATGAGTTTTTGTTATAGACTAATCTGCAGGTCAATGGGCTATGAAATAGCCAAAGTATAATGCTAATAAAATGTTGATGACGTAGACATCGACCGAGAAACAATATGGTATGAATCTTTGTATGTGAAATTATGTTGGTTCAAATGCATTGCTATGATATGTGGACAAGTGTAGGTTCTCAGGTGGCAAGACTTCCTAAAACTGAATATACGATGACAAAATTCCTAGCAACACAATGCCACTGTATGGTCCATGGTAGGGTGTTGACCCTAGTTCTATTACGAGGGGTGGAGGCATTTCCCACCATGTATCCTCTAAAACCTGGAGTCATGGGAGGACGGTGTTAGCTCACGCTCCCCTAGACATGTGATGATGATTGTCAGTTGCCTGATGGGGAATCTTGGTCAAGAGAGTTGACACTTTTGCTTACAGGTTCTATCTGGAGTTAGGTCAATATACTTGATGCTCCAAGATAGTCCAACAGAGGAAGGATAGGGATGGAAGATGGAAGTAGGTTAGGGAGGAAGGATGACTAAAAGTAGTTCAGAGTGTGTGAAGTTTTCACCTTATTGTAGAATTTCTTGATTACCTCTTTTTGAATATATATATATATATATATATATATATATATAAGTATATTTATATTTGCTTAAATGAACTACAATTATCTAAGTGAATGTTGCTTGTGCTAAATTATTATAGTTGAGGGATCTTGCGAACATTTTAAATGGTTTACTATCTTTTATGAAATGAATGGTCTTGTTGATTGGATTGGACGCATACAAGAATCACTTTAGGTGTGATAATTATTGTCATTAGTACATGTGAGAGTCTTGTATGTGCTAGCTAGACATGCATGTCTTGTACATGTACACTAGTATGTATAAGTATTTTAAAATGATGATGTTGTTTATCTGATATGGATGTATGAATCATGTATATTTACCCTTGTATTGTAATTACTCTAACTTTAGGACGAATTTTCTTGAACGGTGGGTGTATGTAACAACCCAATTGATTATTTATTGATCATAGTTGTTAATTTAAATTTAATTAATTATTATAATAAATTCAATGAGTCTTTTTACTATTTTATTATATTATGGTAGGTGAGGGAATTAATGAGGGGATAAGGCAGTTGGGGAATTGAATGAGGAAGATGAATTCGAGAGAAGAGGATAAGGAAGAGGGGAGAGGACATGGAAGGGGGTCTTGCTTTTGGGGAAAAATTCTGGAAGAAGAAGGCAAGGAGGAAATTCTAAATCAGAGAGGGAAGAAGGAGGAAATTGGAGGACATGGATTGTTTTGGGAAACTTTTACAGGGAAATTGTTGTTGTTGGGATCTTTGGGCTTGGGGGCCAGGAAACCGCAATGATTCCTGGAGCTAGGGAGCTAAAGAGGTTGTTCCTAGTTGGTTGGGAGGTAAATATTTAGTTTGGACAGTTTGGGCAAGAATAAGAACAAGTGAACAAGGAGCTAAATCAACCAACCTGCAGGTCAAGGTATGCAATTTACTAAGTTGATATGTTGTTATTATGTTGTTGTTGTTATTATGTCTATTTACCAGTTTATTCCTGGTATAAAGAAAATTATGAAAGAAAACGTTGAACTAAATTGCAATTATTTCAGTAGGAGATTAGGAGATATTTTTATTTTATTGAGGCCCTGAAATTTCCAAGTTAGAAATAGATTGCATAATATCTATCATAATTCAAATAGCGATAAACATTCATAGAATTGAAATTCACATAGGTCCATATGTCTTAAAATTTCGAGTGTATCATTAATAGTTTCACAATTAATAGAAAATAAAAGGTGATTAGGCCTTAAGTAATTCTAGCTATCTAAGTCAAAAGGTGGCATTACATACACCCAACCTTCGGAAAACATATTTCCTAGGTGGTCAAAAAAGTGAGGGATGATCTCGTAATAAGGTCTCTGCATCCTCCCAAGAAGCAGATCCTGGGCTATACTTGTCTCGCTGAACCTTAACTTGGTCTACCAGATGATTCCTGAGTTGTCAGACCCTACGGTCCAATACGTGTAATGGTTCGACCATGAGGGTTTCCACATCCGATACCTGCAATTCCTCCCAATTCAGTTTGTGAGATTCGTCAGTAACATAATGACAGAGAACATATACATGAAAAACATTATGAGTTTTATGCAAGTGGGGTGGCAATACGAGGCGATAAGCAACGGGTCCAATTCTCTCTTGGATTTTGAACGGTCCTATAAATTGAGACGACAACTTTGTCCCCTTCCCGAACCGATGGTACTCTTATTAGGAATAATATGAATGAAAAGTTGATCTCTCACTTTATAACTTCGTTCAGTCCTATGTGCATCAACATAAATTTTCTGTCTATCCTATGCTTCCTTTAGTCGCTGCCTAATCTGAATCACCTGTGCATCCATCTCTTGAATCAATTATGGTCCAATTATCACTTGGTCTACTAACCTTTCCCAAGTCAACGATGTCCTACAAGGCCTTCCATACAGAGCTTCATAGGGTTGCATTCCAATGGAGCTATGAAAACTGTTATTGTAAGCAAACTTTACCAAAGGTAGGTACTTCTCTCAATGGGTTTGATTATCCATAACATACATCCTAAGCATGTATTCCATAACCTGATTTACTCCATCGATTTTCCCATATGTTTTGGGAAGATATGATGTGCTTAAGTTCAAATAAGTTCCCAACGCTGACCGCAAACTTGTCCAAAACCTAGATGTGAATCGAGAGACTCTATCTGAAATGATCTTCTTGGGTAACCCATGCAGATGAATGACCTCACTTAGAAACACACATGGCACATCAGTGACATCATAAGTGTCTTTAACCAAAATAAAATGAGCACTCTTGGTCAACTTATCAACTATCACAAGAATGGCATTGTGTCTATGCGATGTGAGTGGAAATCCCACAACAAAATCCATAGAAATGACTTCCCATTTGGACATAGGAACATTATGCGGTTGTAGGAGACTTGTCGAGTGGTGGTGGTCAACCTTCACTTGTTGACACTCTAGGCACTTGGCAATGAAATGGGCTACATCACGCTTCATTCCTACCCAAAGGAAAAGCTTCTTCATGTCTGCGTACATTTTCTTCACACACGGATGTGCACAATAAAGTGCTCTATGGGATTCCTTGAGTATGATGCTTCAAATATCCCCACCCTCGGGGATACATCCTTCCCTGATATCTTAATAATACATTTGCTTCCAGGCTATATCCTTCATACTTTGGATCTAATTGCCTCCCACTCTGGAGGGTTGAAGTAACCTTTAAATACCAACTATCTCCAAGAAGTTGCCCCAACACACACTCCCTCAAATTAACTTTTAAGGGTACCAAGGAGAAGACATGTGGTTTCCTGCTCAAGGCATCCGTGACCACATTCTCCTTTCCCTTGATGTACAAAATTCCAAAATTGTACTTACTCATAAATTCACTCCATCGCCTCTGCCTGGCATTGAGATCCCTCTGAGTGAAGAGATGCTTTAAGATTTCATGGTTTGTTTTAAGCTCAAAGCTTTGCCCCACTAGATAATGACTCCAAAGATTCAGAGTTAGCATTACAACGACCAAGTCTAAATCATGAGTAGCATAAAACTCCTCATGTTGCTTCAACTTTCTTGACACATATGCTATCACTCCCCCATCCTGCATTAGTACGGACCCCAATCCTTGCTTCGAGGCATCTGTGCAGACTGTGATAGTAGAATTGGTGCACTAGTTAGTAACCTCTTAAGCTCGATGAATGCAATATCGCATTCCTCTGTCCATTCATACCTGACCCCCTTGCTTTGTAGGGTACTAATGGGTTTCTCTATCTTAGAGAAACCTTCCACAAACCTTCGATAATAACCAGCTAGCTCCATGAAGCTTCTCACCTCATGAGCATTTTTCGGCACTGGCCATTCCATAATGGCCTTCACCTTTTCTGGGTCCACAGAGATTCCTTCACCAGAAATGATATGACCTAAATAGTGAATCTCTTTCTTGAAGAAATAACACTTTGACAACTTGCCATACAATTTTTTCTCTCTAAGGCATGACAACATCACTCGCAAGTGTTCCTCATGTTCTCTTTCATTCCTAGAATATATGAGGATATCAACCAGAAATACTTGTACAAAGCGGTCTAAGTACCTTCGGAATACACCATTCACGAGGCTCATGAATAATGTTGGTGCATTGGTCAAACCAAAAGGTACTACAACAAACTCATAATTCCCAAACTGAGTTCGAAAGGCAGTTTTAGGAATATCGCCTTCCTTAATCCTTAACTGGTGATACCCTAATCATAGATCAATTTTTGAGAAATTTGTTGCTCCTTTCATTTGATCAAAGAGATAATCTATCTGTGGCATTGGGTACCTATTTTTCACTATAGCACGGTTCAAGTCCCTGTAATCTATACACAGTCATAAGGAACCATCCTTCTTGACAAAAATTATTGGGGCACCCCAAGGTGAGACACTAGGCCTCATTAGCCCTAAGTCAAGTAGTTACTTCAACTGCATCTACAACTCACAAAGTTCCGGCACCGCCATCCTATATGGTGTCTTGGAAATTGTCTCTACACCGGGTTTCATCTCAATGGTAAAATCAAGCTCCCTCTCAAGAGGTAACCCTGGCAACTCTTTCAGAAAAACATCCTTAAACTCCGACAATACTGGATACTGATCCATGGAGGGTCCTTTCCCTTCATTGACTGCTTCCACTTCATATAATCAACAATCTTGCCTCATGCAAGGTTTAACCTTCATGGTCAATATAAAGCGTAGAGACACCTTCCTCCGTACATTGTGGATCTCTACTGACCTTCCTTCATCATGAATAAAAAGCACCCTTTTCACGAAACAATCTACCATAGCTCGATGGGCTTCTAACCAATCCATTCCAATGATTAGGGCATACATCCCTAGAGCAGTGACGTACACCTTCAATCTAGCAGTACACACTCCTAGGTCTACTAGACCATTATCAACATTAGGTCCTACCGCTTTTTTTTCCCCCAAAGCCATCTAGACTTGTTTAAAGTCATCGTGCTCGTAGGTTGCCAACCCACACTTTTCTAATACACAAGGTGAAATGAAACTATCTGTAGCACGAGAATCAAATAAAATTTTAACATTGACATGATTTAGCATACCTGACGACTCCACCACCGTGGATTGATGTTATTCCTGGTGATTATTAACCTCTATATAAATATGGTGGCTACTACTCGCTCTTCCCATTGAGGCCTTTCCTTCTCTATGCACAAAGCCTGTTGGTGACTCTGGATGATAGCACTAGTAATGAGGTCCTCCACACCCCCAACAAGTAACCCGGGGTGGATCCTGGGTGCTTACCTGTGAAGGCCTCTGAAATGTGTTCCTTCCCCTAGAGCCCCTGTGCCTACTTGTTGCTCCTTGAGAAGGTCGTGGACCTGCCTGTGTCATTGGCGATGAGTGGGATGTTTCACTCACTACCATTGAAATACATGTTGTAATTGGTCTAGGTGAGACTCTATTTCTATGAGGAGGTGGCCTAGAGCTTCCTCCTCTTTAGAAGGTCCTTAGGGCCTTCGCCACAAATCCAGGATGTTGTGGAATGGTTGATCTCATACCTCCGTTTAAGCTCATATGTTCCTCCGTGTAACGAGCATTTTCAACTACTTCAGCTACTGATGATGGTTTCCACATTCGTACCATGGCCCTTATCTTAGAGTTTAACCCGTACACAAAACGTTCCACTTGTCATTGATCGGTATCCATGTACGAGACATATTTTAATAACTCCATGAACTTGATCTCATACTCTTCCATGGTCCTGTTTCCCTGAACTAGAGCATGAAATGCTCCTACATGTTGTTCCTCATATTAAGCAACCAAATATTTCCTTCGAAACCTTTCCTCAAAAATCTCCCATGAGACGATGTTTGGGGTAAGGTGCAACTGCCTCGCCAGATTACCCCACCAATTCAAGGCATTATCCCTCAACTAAAAGATCATTATCTTTGCCTTTGATGTGGAAGCACAATCTCTTAAGGCAAAACAATGCATCATTCCTTCTAACCATGCCTTTGCACATTCACTTGCATGTTCCCCAGAAAACTCTAGGAGTTTGATCTTCTGTAGTTCTCTGGTGATGTCCCCTGGTGGAGGCCCTCCCTCTGAGTCCCTCGACACTTGAGGGTTACCCACTCTAGATGGCGGGGGTTCCACTTCGACATCTGTTGATTGACATCCCTTTAATGTCTCATTAATAGCCTCTAAGGAACGCAAAATGAGAGCTAATTTAGGCGATGGTGGTGGCAGTGTCGGCGTTGGTGGTCCTTGCGACAATGCCCTGTAGCCTCGATTTCCCCAAGTCCTAACTATCTTGGATAACTGAATCTGCATTAATCCAAATGCTTATGAGGAAAGAGTTTAAGGCATTCCACATCTTGCTCAAACTTAATCTTGCAAACATAGGGTTAGGCGTAAGTTCTTTATACTTGTCTGTAAACAGACATTAAGCCTATAAGGTAAGTGGTTAAAGGTCAGGGTCAAAAGCCTCTACGCTTGGTAACTTTGTTCAGGTAAGTTGCTAACTCACTTGCCTTGCCAGCTATGCTAGCACTGCGAGGTACCCGCCAATTACTGTTACTTACCTCCTTAAGTCCTTAGAGATTTGAAAAGGAATTAAAGTGTTTTAAACACAATGTAGATTAATTATTAAAACTCCATAACCTAGATTAATATGTTAACCTAAGTTCCACTTTAATCCCCTTAATACTATACTAATGTTAATTAACATATTAGTATTAACCCTTAATATTAATCCTAGCAACATTTTATAATGTATATGATACTAGCATAATGTAATTTTAAACTATTATTACCTCATTTCATAGTACATTACATGTAATGTCCCTAAGTCATAATTTGCAATGTGTAAGATTATTTAGTGTATAATTTTATATAAATTATAAAATTATATATAGAATTTGGTGTATAATTTGATTGGTGTCTAAGTTATAATAATATTAGAATTTTAATATAATTCTATAGTTATAAATAAAATATATATTATACATATATTTATAATAAATAAATCAAATAATAATTTTTTTTTTAATAAAATTTTAATTAAATGAATAAAAATAAAGAATTTTTTTAATTAAATTTTAATTAAATGAATAAAAATAAAGAAAAATTTTAATAAAATTTTAATTAAATGAATAAAAATAAAACAAGGATAAAATTTAAAAAAAAATTAAAAAAAAAAATCTAGAGGGTGGGCAACGCGTGACCTTTCATGAGGCCCACGTGCCTCCACCTCCTGGTTTCAGGCATGGAGAAAATAAATTTTAATAAACCCTTTCATTGTTCATTCTCATTTTTTCATTTGCTCAGCTAGGGTTTCTGCTCTGCGTGGGGTGAATGAGCATGGCCCCTGGCACTAGGGTCTACCAATCAGAGGGCATGGCCATGGTCGGCCTCTTCCTTCACCTCTGCGCGCAATGGCCATGCCGGTTACTTAGTTTGGTTTCGAAGAACATGAGACCAAAGCTCTGCAGTTCACTTGATAAACCATTTAATGTCGGATTCGACAGAGGCACGCACAACCATGACTTCTGGTGTGTAGTGGTCGCCCCTTGTGGGCTTCCTTCATGAGCTCTCCTCCTCTTGGCTCGTGGTTTGGCACTAGTGGCAGAGACGAGGGGGACGACAAAGGTGCTAGTGGATAATTCAGTTGGATGCGCAGTGCAAAAGAAACACCCCTCATGGGTTGTCTTCCTTGTGGCTTGGGTGCTGCTGGTGGTGTGGGGTGCTGGCAGAGGTGTTGGCTGCCTGGAGATCCACACTATCTATCCCCACACCCGCTCTTTCGACAACCTTGAGCCTCCCGCGCGAGGATTCAAACATCTCACAAGTTTTTCTTTGAAGCATCTCTAGACTGCCTTTCCCCAACTTCTCAGCCACCAAAATCACCATCTTCGCCTGCACATCGGAAGCCACGGCCTGCGAAGACAGAATTTTGAAACGAGAAACATTTTTGGAAGGAATTAACAGTTTCTTTTGCAGGGTTTGACCTAGGAATGCAGAGGAAAAGCGAGGGGGAAATTGCAGAGATGATTTGGGAATATACAAGATGCGTAGTACATGGCCTTTTGGCCCCTTGTAGGCTCTCTCCTTGGAGTTTAACACTTGTGCATTCAAGTGCTACCATGAATCTTGGAGGCTCGACACTTGCGATATATGCTTGGATCCTTGTTGTATGCTTGGAGATTGGGCTCCCTCCTTGGCGCCTCGTGTATAAGCCCTCCCTTGTAACTTGACCCTCGATGCTTGTAGTGTATGTTTAGCTCTTGGTCTTCGAACGCTTGGATTTTGGGCTCGATGAGTGACAGGCCCAATATTTTTATTTTTTGTTATATTCATAATGCATCGCCCCTTGTGGGCTCCCTCCTTGTGGCTTTGTGTTAAGCACTTGGCTTTATGTGTCGGGCTTTAGTATTGTTTGTTGGCTGATTTTTCATGCGACTTGGTATATAAATGGAGGTTGGGGTCAATAAATAATAACCCCAATAACATTTTTTTATATTATTGCAATTTGTTTTTGTATATTATTGCATTTTTTGTTTATGTTATTGCATCTAACCCTTATAATTATTTCCTCCTGTTCTTTTGCAGGTGAGGATATTTACAGGTACATGGGTTAGAGCAGTGGAACAAGGAACATGTGGACATGGGATCGGAAGAGGTGTGTCAGGGTCCTTTCCCTGGTGCAATCACCCTCTTCTCCAATACTTTTCTGGGTGGTTTCCTTAGGGTTCCAGGGTTATTTCTGGGCTATTTCTGGTTTAATTAAGGGCTGTAAATAAAGGGTAGCCACGTGTCCAAGGTTCAGGTTGTGTTTTCCAGGGTTGTAGGTGGGTAAGCCCTAGGTTTCAGTTCTGAAACCAGGCTCTAAAACCATTTGTAAGGCCTTCTATTTTAGGGCCTCAATAAAATAATAAATATCTCATAATCTCCTACTAAAATAACTGCAATTTAGTTCAAGGTTTTCATTCATGATTTTCTTTATACCAGGATTAAACTAGTAAATAGAATAATAACAACAACAACATAACAACAACAGATCAACTTAGTAAAATACATACCTCAACTTGCAGGAAAGTTGATTTAGCCCCTTGTTAACTTGTTCTTGTTCTTGCTCAAATTGAATATTTACCTCCCAGCCAACTAGCAACAACCTCTCTGACTCCCTAGCTCCAGGAATCCTTGCGGTTTCTTGGACCCGAGCCCAAATTTCCCAGCAATAGTAGTGTCCCTGTAAAAGTTCCCCAAAACAATCTTTGTCCTCCAATTTCCTCCTTCTTCCCTCTCTCTTTCAGAATTTCCTCCTTGCATTCTTCTTCCAAATTTTTTCCCCAAAAGCAAGAACCCCTTCCAAGTCCTCTCCCCTCTTCCTTATCCTCCTCTCTCAAATCCCTCTCCCTCATTCAATTCCCCAACTGCCTTATCCCCTCATTAATTCCCTCACCTACCATAATATAATAAAATAGTAAAAAGACTCATTGAATTTATTTTAATAATTAATTAAATTTAAATTAACAACTATGATCAATAAATATTCAATTGGGCTATTACAGTGCTGGAACCTATTGCCCTACCATACTGCAAGCCCACTACTCAATTAAAACTTCTACTCTAGGTTTATGTGTTCACATCTCTTTCAAAATCTTAAATATTCAATTCTTGTGGTTGGAAAATCAGAATTCTTTTAAAATGTTAAATATTCAATTCTTGAGGATAAAAATAGATTTACACCATTTCTCTCTCTCTCAAAAGAATAAGTAATCCCACCTTCTAAGACCTAGAATGTCGACAAGAGAATCAAATCCAAACAACTCCAGTTTAGATTCCCTCCTAGTTCGATCAAATACTTCCTTCATTGGAGAAGAAGGTCCTTGCTCTATTCCATTTGCTTCTCATAATGCATTTGGAATCTTTATCCTCCTACTAGAAATGGTTGCAACTGCTTTGTATTAGATAAAAAATGTCCTATATCTAAGGCTAAGATAGAAGTTAATTTGCATACAGATAAACATAAATAGATATACATACATATGTAGAAAAAGGAAGAGCAAGAGAGAGAGAGATAATAGTATAAGCCTACTAAAAGTAAGAAAATCTGACTAAAGGGCACTTCTGAGAGGCTAATAAATCTTATCTTGCCAAGTAAAATGCAATGCAGCTTGGTAATGAGAGACAGTAAATGCAGTGGATTTTATGTGACAAGCATGTTTAACATGCATTCCACTCATCTTTTTGGATCACTATTTGTTTTCCTTTGTTTTCACAATAAATCTGGATTGAATTAATGATGGTCCACAGACTATCAGACTATAAGTATTTTCTATGTTGCATTTTATCTTCTTGGTCTCCTCTGTACTACAAACAGTTATTTTTCCAAATTAGAGAATTTGATGTTTTGTATTCAAATTCTGGATGAATTTGGATATCTGGCAATTCAAATATGCATTTAATTATAACTGCATTGTCACTTTGAAGATTAATCAAACTGTTATGGTGCAAAATGACTTTCCACTTACATTCATAGCCTTTCTCTTCTGCCTCGGGGATGTGATTGAACAATTGGGAGAGTCATTTTGTTGATTCTATTGTTTTGTCAAGTGTGAGTAGTGACATGATTACTATAAACGACTAGATGACACAATAAATTCTGATTTCACTGTAGTGTCCACATGTTAATACTCCTGCTATAGATATTCTGGGACTAAAAATGAGTAGGCATGAAAAAAATGTTAATTATTCCTTTCCAATCTTGAATAAACATTTTTACCCCACAGAAAGCGCAGTTGTGATTGCTCTCTACAAATATTGGATTTTGTCCCTATCAGTTAGGGAGATGCATCCTCACATGCAAGTCCATAACAAACAGAAATATATAAAATATGTAAATATAAATAATTAATAATTAATTATGAAGAGACATGACATATGAAAGGCTATGTCTCTTATGAAAGGGCACCCTTGCATGGGTATATATATATGGCTCTCATTGTCATTGTAATAAATCATCTCATTCTTATACATTTTACTCAATATAATATTATCTCATCCTAAATGGATTACCATATTCTATCCTACATAAATTGGATATGCTTATAATTGTCAAACAAGTTTGTTTGTCACAGTGGTATCGGAGCTTTGTTTCTGATCTGGCCTTTGGCCTATAGACTCTTGGTCAAAAATTTTGTGGCGCTTGGCAACATCACTAAGGCTTTTGGCCACTCAAATTTCAGAGTTCGTGGAACTCCAGGTCTTTGACCACACTCAGGCATTTTGCCATTTAAAAATTAAAAAAATAAAAAATTCCAGTGAAGATCTAGATCATTCCACTGCAATATCGTAAAAAAAATATAAGTCTGCTGCTAATATTTTTAAGCATAGAAAAGAAAAAAAATAAAAAAATAAAAAAATAAAAAAAATAAAAACCAAAAAAAAGGGTTCTGCAGAGTTATGCACTGTCCAAAAATCATGAGGCATTAAAAAGGGCCTATACAGTACATCGTCTAGAGACAACAAGGAAACTCCATTGTCATAAATTCAATTATAGAGAGAGAAAGACAACAAGGAAACTCTATTGTCATAAATTCAATTATATATATATATATATATATATATAAAAGCTTGATATATTGTCACCGTTAAAGGAAATACAATAATTGCAATTCAAATAACCAGAATTATTAGATCGAATATTAAATAGTAAATCACAAATTCATCCTGCAATGCAAGTAATTTCTACAGTGTGTTGAAGGAAATACAATAATTGCAATTCAAATAGCCAGAATTATTAGATGGAATATTATATAGTAAATCACAAATTCATCCTGCAATGCAAGTAATTTCTACAGTGTGCATCGGTTAAGCATACATATACAGAAAATTGTGTGAGCTAATAGTTTTGAAGCAAAACCGACATGGTAGCATTGTTCTATAGCCACATACTGAAATTCTAAGGGTTATCCAAGAATAGCACCACCAAGCCACGGTTTAGGTTACTTTGCTACACAATTATAGTCTGTTGCTGGTGCAAACCGCCTGTCAGAAGTCACCGCAACCAAAATATACCACTTGCTACTGTGGGCAATGTTGGAACAAGGTTTAATCGCCATTGCACAATATACTCAATATAATATTATCTCATCCTAAATAGATTAATATATTCTATCCTACATAAATTGGATATTATTATAATTGTCAAACACATTTGTTTGTCACAATGGTATCAGAGCTTCATTTCTGATCCTAGACTTTGGCCTATAGACTCTTGGTCAAAATTTTTGTTGAGCTTGGCAACTTCACTAAGGCTTTTGGCCACTCGAATTTCAGAGTTCGTGGAACTCCAGGTCTTTGACCACGCTCAAGCATTTTTCGATTTAAAAATTAAAAGAATCAGAAATTCCGGTGAAGATCTAAATCATTCTACTGCAATATCGTATAAAAATATAAGTCTGCTGCCAATATTTATAAGCATAGAAAATAAAAGAAAAAGTCAACCAAAAAAATTAAAAATATTAAAAAACCCAAAAAAAGGATTCTGCAGGGTTATCCATTGTCCAATAATCATGAGGCATTAAAAAGGTTCTATACAGTACATTGTCTAGAGACAACAAGGAAACTCTGTTGTCATAAATTTAATTATATATATATATATATATATAGAGAGAGAGAGAGAGAGAGAGAGCAAGGAAACTCTGTTGTTATAAATTCAATTATATATATATATATATATATATATATATATATATATATATATATATAAAAGCTCGATATATTGCCACCGTTGAAGGAAATACAATAATTGCAATTCAAATAGCCATAATTATTAGATCGAATATTATATAATAAATCACAAATTCATCCTGTAATGCAAGTAATTTCTACAGTGTGCATAGGTTGAGCATACATATACAAAAAATTGTGTGAGCTAACAGTTTTGAAGCAAAATTGGTAGGGCAGCATTATTCTATAGCCACGGGCTGAAATTCTAAGGGTTGTTGGTGCAAACCGCCTGTCAGAAGTCACCGTGGCCAAAAGATACCACTTGCTACTGTGGACAACGTCGGAACGAGGTTTATGTTAAGTTTTTACGATGCTTAGCTCATGCACATGTAGTTTATTTCATTTAGAATGTACTTGAACCATAAACAAATGCAACAACACCATACACAAGTGCTGCAAGAACCAAGATCACAAGAAGAACAACCATGCACAACAGCACAAGAAGTATCCTGGGAAAACCCATCTCAAACAAGGGAAAAACCCAACAATCCTTTGCTATATTCTCAATAGAAGATCCCCCAACACCATAGACCTAGCACACAAGAGGGTTCTTACCAAAACCTAGAACCTAGCAACCAAGAGAGGTGCACACTTCAGTTGTACATGCACTTGCTGAAATTCTTAGATGACAAGTGAGAATGTGTAATCCTCAACGGGGATTCACCTTTATTTATACAAGAACTGACACAACAAAAGGTTTTCCTATTGGCACAATAGGGCCAAACTCAATAACTCAATAATTTAATTAATCATTACACAGATATCAATTATCTTTCACATATGGTGGGGCCGACTTGTACCCTTTACATCACAAATTAGGGTTACAAGTGAATATTACTCTCATACAATATACCAAGGATCTCACACGTCCACTGGTGCTCAGCCACTAGGGACACGTCCACCTATGCTCAGCCATAGGGACGTCCTACTCAACAGATCAACTCAAGTGAGTCCACAGGAGTACCATCTGGAGAACCATATCAAGCCGACTCAACTAAGTCCATAGGAGTACAAGGAAAGAGACCATATCAAGATGACTCAACTCAGTCCAGAGGAGTACAAGGCAGGAGACCATCTCAAGACATTTCAACTCAGTCTAGAGGAGTAGAAAAGAGACCACATGTCTTAACTCAGTCTAGAGTCTGATGCACACCCATCACATGGGCACACATTGTCTCAACTCTATCGAGAGGAGAACGACACACCCATCACATGGGCCCTCTCACAGATCGACTTAACTCGGTCTAGAGGAGAACGACTTGGAGGATGTCTCATGAAGTTGCAATCAACAACACTCCCTCTCAGCTAGGGAGGCATTCTCCACCAGGCCAAGTCTCTCACTGAAGTACTTGAACTTCATCCTGGCAAGTGGTTTGGTGAAGACATCTGCAACATACTCATGTGTAGAAAGGTACTGCACATGTACTGCTTTCCTCTGCACCATTGTTATAACCCTAAATTGCACCACACATGCTTACCTGGCATCAGGCCAACTCATATCCCTTCATTGCCAAAACATCTACTGAGAAACCTCTTTGAAAATCCTCTTGGGTAAAGGTACACGTGCCCTAACCCACTACTGCATGCGGGTGAACGCTGGCAAGCCTATTACAGCCCGCGTTTACCTAACAAAGCACAAAAATAGGAAAGTTGCTGACGGGACAAAAAGCTATGGGTCAGTTAACTGAAACTCCCGGCCATGCATGGCCAAGAGTTCGTCCAAAACCCTAGCTCCTTCTAGCCTATAAAAGAAGGGGTAGGGGTACCATTTGAAAGAGGAAAAATATAGCAAAGAAACTCTGCCCATTTGCCAAATCCATTTGTCCCAACCCTTTAGCCTTTCCTCAAGCCTAAGGAGAATTAATGCAAAGCAGTTGGAGGACAAAGAAGAGGAGGAGCCCAGGATCAGGATCAAGGAGTGGTGGCCGGTCTCGACTTTGATTGTAAGTTGATTCATTTTGAAAATAATAAAAGAATACTTTTCCCATCCCAATGCATGAGTTATCTATGATTTGTGCAATTTATGCTTAATTTCTAACCCTCAAGTAGAAAAATAGCATGCATGCGTAGTGTTTTGTCTTGATTGCAGGTTAACGTTGGAAGGAGCAGCGCAAGGAAGCGGGCAAAGCGCAACGGAGGATCTACACCAAACATCAGTAAAAAAGGTTAGTAGTTCATTGCCATGCATGTGTCTTGAAAGAGGGGTTTAAGTTTTGGGTGGTAGGTTAAAAGGTCATTTCTTTAAGGTCAAAATCTGCATGCAAATCAGACCCTAGTTTGCTAATCCGTAGGGTATTATTTCCCAACAACAGAATTGACGACTCCACTGGGGAAGATACTCTTAGGGTTTCTGGAGGTACACGCAGCCTGCAGAAGGCCTGCACCCATGTAACCCGTGCCCTAACCTTCTATAGCACATGTGTGAACGATAGCTGTAGAGGTTTCAGTAGCGTGTAGGAGTCAAAGAGCTTAAGAGGCAATCCCCCTCTTCCCTGTTAGAATTATACATTCTCAGGGGGCTTTCTGGATCCTGTTTGAGTCTTGCTAGTTCACAGTCTTGTCTCATTTTGCTTTATTGCGTTTGTTATTTTTTGCAATTAGTTTTCTTTTCTGTTAAAGAAGAAGCATCCAAGCCTTTAAGAGACCCTGGTGGTCAATACCAGAGGCCTCTTCCAGGTATGGGCTGCCTGTGTTTAGTTTTGTCTTAGAGTTTATACATACACGCGTCCTGTGCAAGTGCAGCCCGCGGGTACCCGCGCGTTGTTGTAGGTCAGCACGCGTTTGCACACGTGCTGTTTCAGTGACAGTAACGGGCTTGACAGGTTGCTTTTCAATCAGGGTGGGGTAGTCATCCCTTCCTGTAGTGAGAAGTGTTCCTCTCAGGGGTTTGAGTCTAGGGTTTCACAATCAGTAGGTTAGGGCCTCTTACCCTTAGCCTGTTTTTTCTTAGTTGATAGTTGATAGAAAAGATAAAAAAGAAAAAAATTGTGTTTTATGGTTTTTAGACAAGCATAAGAATCGGTGCTTTCTCGATTGCCATTGTGTGTCTTTGCTCTGGTTCTTTGCGATCTGCACTTTAAGCCATAATTTTATTTTGTTTTCTTGGTTTTGTGCTTGTCGGCATTTTCCCTTTGTTGCTTCATTTAACACTTAAATAAAAAATATATATATATATCTCTTTTCCATTTTCTTCTTTGTTTGAAGATTGTGTTGTTGCATCAATAGCTAGGGAGAAGTCTTTTTGTTCATAAGTTTTTGCAGTGCATTTAGAGCATAAGTAGCTCATAGTTGAGCGAAAATTCCTTTATGTTTGCTGCATGAAATCTTAGCAAAATTGAAAAGAAAAAGAAGTCTTTCTTTGTGAAAAGTTGTTGATTTTTGCATTCAGTAAAAGTTTTTGTGTCCAGCATTTTTTTCATTCATTTTGCTTTGAGTCTTTACACACCATCAGTTTCACCTTCATACCTTGTGACGTAAAAAAGCCCATAAAAGCAACGCTAATTTAAAATCTATTAGACCTTTTGTTTGTAGGGTTCATACACTAGCTCAGGACTAGGGCCTTGGAATAGGTTGGAGAGGAAACTCTCTAAGGCCACTCAAAACAAAACATTGGAAATTGTGATAGGGAGTGTAGAAGTCCTGTTACATGGAATTTATCCAGGACCCCCCTCTAACACAGGGGATAAACACGACGTCACATGAGGAAAGGTAGCGGAGATAACCCCTCCAAAGCCGGACCAAGCGTAGTGGAGAACACATATCGAGGATTTGTCTTGGGATTCCGTCGTTTGCATTTGCCACGGGGCTTCATGGATCTTGAATCCGTTCGAGGTCCTCAGTTGTCTTCCGAACCATTTTCTCTTGATACCCTAGATAGGTTTCAGGCTTGATACCCTGCTCATTGTAGTCTACCCAACTATCGACTGTACCTGCCTGGTGACTGTTCGCGTGCTGGCAAACTAGTTGCCAATCTTTTTTAGGGACATACACAGGTGACTGCAGGGGTATACCACGGTACCTAGGACAGACATCGGGCCACGCTTTGCAGAGTATACCCAGAGGGTGCTTCCGTTTTCAAGTTGCACT
>JASDQU011310876.1:0-25153 GCA_032191745.1 Picea mariana | reverse complement strand
ATTTTTCAATACTTCCATGATCTCCCCTTTTAAACCATCTATTTTAGTATCCAACTTAGCTTCCATTGAATCCATCAACTTAGCTTCCATTGAATCCATCTTAGTATCCAACTTAGCTTCCATTGAATCCATCTTATTTTGTAGTTCATTTATGTCCCTACGCATTTCTTGACCTTCATCAAGAGTCCAAGTAGGATTTTCTGGAGGCTTATTTGGTGTATAATTTCCCTTTTTGGGTGGCATGTTGGTCAAGTATCACTTTTGAACCTTGATTTTGAGGTGGTTCTGCTAGATAATATTTCTTCTGTTGTATCTCCCAAGTTTTGACCCTTCTGGGTATGAAAATTTCCTTTATGTATTTCTCTGATATTTATTGTCTGCAATGCCACAGGTCTGATCAAAATTGGATGTGCCAAGTGGAATTTATGGTAAATTCCCCACAACTTGCCAATTTTTGGCAGTTCCAGGAGATCTCACTTGTACAGTGTGCCTCACACAAAATAATTGAGATAAAATTTTGAAACTCACACCAGAAATACTACAGACTGTCCACAATCCAATGCAACTAGTCTCATACAATTTGGATACTCTAGGAAGAATTTATGATTGTTTTACCTGGAACACCTTCTTGAGACTAGTCAATAGGACTAGCCAGATACCCTATCTTACACAAGGTGTATATACAAATTTATGATGACCCGGAAGCTGAAATGTTTACCACAGATACCTTACTAATTTTTGTAAATATACTATGGAGCTCAGGGTCTGAAACATTACAGAAATGATTTTATAGCGAAAATTCCGCAATGAATCGGTTCAGGATGATTTCAGGACCCTATCTTGTACAGGCTGTATCTATGAAAGTATAAGGCCTCAAGAGATGAATTTTGAACCCAACGTACCTTGATCTGTCTACTAAATATCCTCCAAGCTATTCCTTTTTGAAACATTGTAGAAAAAAGTTACAGTGAAAATTCCAAGGTGTCTCAGATGTAGCAGCAAAACCCCAAGACCTTGAGCTCTGATACCATATGTTAAGGACCAAATATCAATATAGCATAGAAAATCCTCAGAAAAAGTTCTCAACACCTTGAAAAAGAGAGAATTTCAGATAATAAGCCTCTTCGAGGGGGTAACCTCCTTTTACCCCACTTAAATGTTCAAGTATGAGATGATTCAAAATGAAAATGTCTCCTTGGTATATATAGGATGAAGGTATTTTTATAGGAACATGTATATGATGTTTGGCACTCCGTTTTTATAGGATAAAATGATATAAAGAAACCAAATACTTGCCTCAAGAATGAACTATAACATAATCAACATAAGATAAAATCACATAAATGTAACTCTTAAAACTTACCTCTGATCTTGTATCTGACCTGATACTCTGTAACATTGACTTGTAACTCTTCCACAATCCTCATCAACCTGGTACCAACATCCCTTCACAAACTTTCACAAATCCTTTTACATATACGTGACTTTCTATTCTACATCCTCTGAATATTCATGCTTTTCTCTACTACATCTTGTGTATATCCGCACCCTGCTGACCTGCAACTTGCAGATACCTCATAAACTAGGGTTTGTTTCTTGATTCAACTCCAAAAATTTCACCTTCAATCTTCCTTCGCAACCTCAGAAAAATTACGTCACAAACAAGCCAAAATATCACAATACTAGACCATAGCAATCAAAAGATAGATGTTCAATTATAAGTGTGTGTATCCATATGAGAGACTCCTTGAGCTGTTTATGCAATTTTTCATACTAACCTCTCTGCTTAATTTAGGGATTTTTTTTTTCAACCACTTTAACCTTTGACTAAGAATTGTAACCAACTAGGGTCTTCTTGACCACTCTTTAGATATTCCAACTTTACAAGGCCATATCTCCCTAACTGTGAGGAACCATGTTGCAATCTACATATCACCGGAAATGGCATGGATATTAATATCCATCTATGATAATATTACCTAAAGTTTCACTGTCCTTTATGTCCATATTCCTTAATAAAATTTGTTTCCCATCACCACACCTATGGGGCTACATGTAGACTACATCAAATGTACCCAACTAGCTCACCATCAATATCATTCATACAAGTTTCAATCAAATTTCCAAAATCTCTAGACCTCTCCAAGGGTTTACATAAATATCTAAGGTTTGACATCAATATCCAAGATCACTCTCTAAGGGTTGACATCAATGAAAGAAAACTTTCCAACAATATCTCCCTTTGGCATTGATGGAAACACTTAGACATGCCAACACTCATGCTCATGATCCCCCTATTATCATTACTCCTCATCAATGTTTCTATCTCTCCCCCTTTGATATCAATGGCAAAGGGTATCTCTCCTTGTCAATTATTCCCTTGACTTCATTCCTTTGTTCTTTCTCTTCATCTTTTACCAAAGGTTAAATACCCCTGTTGATATGTCTCCTCCTGATAATGTACCTACTCTAACCAATCACGGGAAAAAAAATTGCGTATGTTTCCATGTCTATATTCTACTAATATTCATTTATGGATCTCTCTCTAATGATTTTTCTTCCCTTGAATTTTCTGTAGATCAATGTAGGGATATATGTATATGTTTCCTTTCCTCTCTTCCAATGTTTTTTAATGTCCATTGGTGCTTCCTCTTGAATTTCACTGAAATATATAAAAATCATTAAAAATTTGATTTATTCATTTACTTGTCATGTTCACTTAACCATATTTTTCAATAATGTCCTTCTGATGATATAGCTTCTACAGACGGTTTCTATATCCATGTTCGATTGTTCTTTTCACTACCTGTCTTTCTATGACCAATTGATTCCAACTGATCCCACTTATTCCAATTGTAGATATGTTGTTATGCATTTGACCCATGTTTCCTATACCTGCTAAGCATCCCATAAATCCATCTATGCCCATATGTTACAAGTTTTTCATAACCCTTCTACTCAATTGTCCACAATTTTGACCCATCTGTCATTGTATCATTCTGAAGAATTCTCTTGAATATACTACAAATAATCATTACATGTTCTTGTTTATTGGATTGAATCAAAATATGTCCACTTATATGATCTATCTGCTCATCAAAGTATGAATGTATGGAACAACTTGTACTAAAGATATCCCTGCCTGAATACATATGTGAAATAGAATCATAAACCTCTACCTCTCAACTGATACCTGTGTGGGAACACAACTTATCAACAAATCAATCTGTTATTTTGTACTTCTACTATCTTACTACTCAAAATATATCTCTGCAAACACTTCATACTGCTCAAAATATGGTTATCTAATTTGTAGTGTTTACTAGATGGACTACCCTTTTTCAACATACATATTTATTGGGAGTCTCCAAGCCCGATGGCTTAGAAAAATACATGCTTTGATGCAGAGTAATATTCCTCTTCATCTGTAGACTCATCATCTTTCCGAGCTTTGACTTCTTCGTTTATTCTTTTGGATTGATATTGGACTAAAATTCTTGAAAGTACAATTGCTTGAACATGTTATTTATTTACCTTCTCTTCTTTTCTTTCTCGTACTACTGCAAATCCTGTGATCTCTGAGACCTGGTATTTATTCACCTATTCTTCTTGTGTTTCATTTCTTCTCCAAATCTTCCTATATCTGACATCTTTCATTTTCCTTGTAGATTTTTATTCATCTTGTAATATTTCCAATCCTAAGAGTATGACTTCTGGGTGTCCTTCATTCATCTGATCTTCCTTTGCTTGTTCTTTTCCAAGCCTTATTATATATGATATCAGTGCTATTTATCAATGAAGTATCCATCATGCTTCTATAATCACTAGCTATGTGTCCATAGTCATGGAACTTGTAACATTCAATGTCATGTGGGGCCACATAAGATTTTCTTATTTGAACATTTCTTTCATAATCCCTGCAATCTGCAACCTTATGTCCAAAGTTAGTACAATAAAAACAATGACCATAAGAGAAATTTTAATACCTAGGAGTGAATGATATTATTTTTCATGTAGTCCTTGTAAATTCATGCCTTGGATGATCATGATCTTCTCTTCTATGGATCTGTTTATCATGGTTGAAACCTCTTTGTTTCCTGAATGTGGTAGGTCTTGTTGAATATGTATCTTTATTATACTCATTCTTCTTTGATTCTTGTTGAACATGATTCCTTCCTTTGAGTACTTCAACATAACTCTTACTATTTTCTTCATTCCTCTTTTATAGTGACTCGGAGGGGTTCTCTTCAACATTCTCTACTAATGGTGTGGATGTTTCTGTCTCTTCAATGTTATTGTTGAGCTTGAAGATTTTAATTCTCAATGTGGAAACTTCTTCTTCAATATTCTCAACCTCTTCTTCTTTGTTCATCACTTGAATATTTGTGGCTTCTTATGTTCACTTTTCTTCTTCAAGTTGGATCTTCAAGGATATGATTTGTTTTTCAAGTGTTCTCTCTTCTTGACCAACTTTTTCTTCAAGCTAATTCAAGTCGTTAGTTCTTTCCTTAGGATGATCTGTCAATATCTTCTCTCTCTTTTCTGCTTCCTTTCTTTAGGTTTCCAAACATTTATTCTCTTTCATTGCTTCCTTTCTTAGTGCTTCTATTTCTTCTTCCAAACATTGCTTCTCTTCCATCTGAGTTTTGTAGGTTTCTTCAATCTTGTTGGCTTCTTCTAGCCGCGCTTTCAGTTTCACGATGATCTATTGAGCTTCTTTAGAAATTTATCAAGAATTATTCTTGACTATTTTTCCTTGAAGTGAGTGGTTCTTCTTCCTTTATTTTGTTAGTTCATCTAGAGAACTTCTTAATTTTTATTCACGATCCTTTTCTTTTTCATTCTTTAGATAATGAAATTCAATTTCAAGATGTTTGTGCTCTTTAAAAGTAAAGAAAAAGAACTCACTTAGGTGGATTTCAAACAATTCTTCTTCTGAATATATCTGACACGATGAACACATTTCTTCTTGTTCTGTACATGCATATTCTTTATCATTATCTGGATCTGTGATGGGAGATTCCTCAAAGTAGATATTTTTTATCTTATCCCAAAGTTCTTTAGCTGATGAATACTATCCCACTTTGTCCTTTACTAAATCAAGAAATCCTTCCAAGATAAAATCCAATTTTATTTTCTTGTTCCTTTTCAATATATACCATGTAAGGGTGAATATATTAAAATGGCATTGAGTGAAATACATATAATAAAATATACATAATCAATGAGGCTCTAAATGGCCTATAGAGTCCAACAAACATGCTACAAGATACTAGAATACTACAAATCGCTTATCAAAATGATCAATCATCAAACTCATCACCACTACTAGAAATGAGATCCTCAACATGAGATACAAGGTCATCCTTTAGCTCAAAGTCTCCAGGCTTGGTAGACTCCTAAGGGACATCTGCAACTACAACAGTAGTACTAGTAGAAACAAAAGATACAAAACTAGTGCTTACATATGCTATGATTGGTGCTACGTCTACTCCTACTAGTGGATATTAATCAAAACCAATCCACCTCAAGTAATCAATATCATAATTAGGATTAATATATATTGGGTGAGACTCCTTGTTGGGCGTAGGCTGATTTTGAGGAAGAGTCCATTTTTTGGAAAGTATAGATTAAATTAGAAAAAGACAATTGGTAGGAAAAGCAACATGTGTGAGGGAAAGTGACATGCAAGGTGCACATGTAGAAAAACCTAACCACACTAGGGTTAGGGTTTTTGTAAGAGATTGTAATTACTGATAAGTTGTAAATTAGTACAAATAAGTACCTAGAAGGTATAGGTTAACATGCCTGGGTTTTTTTCTGTTCTATTAAGGAAACTACCATAAGATCTGATACCAATTTTGTAAGTTGTTGAGTTGTAGGAGGGTCAAATAGCTAGATATTGAGGGTTATATTGCAGGTTGAGGAGCCTGGTGAGATCTAGTCCACCTCATAGAGGTTGTGGAACCTATTTTGTGATTGTTTGGTCGAAATTGTAGTGCGCACGGTGCCATATTTTGTAGAAATATAAATAAAAGAGCCTAATAAGCCAGATCTTTGTGGGCGTAGACTAGGAGGGGGTGAACCATGGTAAAACCTATGTTATGTGTTGTGTTTATTATATATTTACCTTTTTTTAGTAGTTATATGCTGAATGGATGAATAAATATCTCGTTTAGATTTTTATCTGGTAGATTAGTTAGATTTCATGCATAAAATTAACAGATGGATGAATCTTAAGCATTATAGAGGGAAAAACAAGATCAAGGCATTAGAAGATGAAATGTAATCCAAGATCCCAACTCTTTCCTATACGACAGCATATGAGCATTGCAATCACCCATAGAACTATATCGGGTGAGATTGGGCAGTACATTATGTGTGTTGTGTTGCCTTCTGGTTTACCAGAAGGGCTGATAGTTTTAGAGGGTTTTGTTGAAAACCTGTTCATATATGAACTTGGGTTAGCCAAGAAGTAGATATAGAGAGTAGTAACCAACACTCCTCTACCCATTCTAATTTTGGATCAATATCATCCAACATAATGGGATCTTTATTAGGTCTTTTATTCAACAACTAGTTGCACCTTGGTTAAAGATTGTATTGCATGAAGATAAGATCATTTAACCATTCTTTTACAAAAAGTTTTTCTTCTTTGTCTGATTCCACTCAAATACAAAACAATTGTGCGCATACCGATAAGCATTACAATTTTGACTCAACATTTGGATTGTAAAATTTTATAACAGAGGACACTATCTACTAAATGAATGCCTCTACTGTGTTGCAAAGACAAAGTCAGTTCAACAAATTAGACTATGAGTTTGTATAAAAGATCAAGTATTTAAATTTCAAACAATTGAACTTAAGAAAACTTTGAAATTGGTTACCTAGTTGGTCCACATCTCTCGCAATATTTAATAGGTTTTTTCCAAAGGTACTTGTGGCTCTAGTGAAAGAACTAATCTATCAATGTATTTCTAGTTTCTCACTATCATCATGGACCATGTTCTCTAAGGACACATATAATCCATCTTTAACCTCCCAAATTTGATCTTCTTCTAATTTAGCTCTGGAACGATACCTTGGGTTTAAGAAATACCCAGATACATGTAAAGGATAATATAGATAATTGTTTCATCTATTATCAATGATCTCCCAAATAAGCCCATACTTAGCAATTATATCCTTGTACGATGTCTTTATTTGATCTTTTTCCTAATACATAGCCTTATAAATGTGATCCATGGCCAATTCCCCCCCATCCACCAACCATAAAACCTTAATAAGGGGATCGCCAAATTTCACAACTGTTGCTAAGTTTTTCCAAAAAGTGTTCTCAAAAACATTATTTTTGGTGTATTTTCAATCTTGTTTGTGAGCACACTAAGGTCAATTCCATTCATCACTAGAAAAAAAAATTCTCAAGTTTTCTTCTTGGGAAATGAGATATTTCAAAGTGAAAAAGTAAGTTGCAAATCCCATGATGACAATCATAAAAATGTTCTTTCCACCAATGTTTTTCCTCCTTAGGTTGAATACCCATGAGTTATTGTAGATATATTTTTCAATGCTCTAAGCATGATCTATAGTATTTGTTAGCACTGGAAGTCACCTCTGGATTGCAGTATAGGTAAGCCCAATACCCATTAGTTGTATGTCACAATGAATAAATTTAAGGGTGGTCTAATGGATGTAGACTCATGATAATATCTCTTTAACTCACAAACCTAGACTGGCATGCGCAGGTAGATGAGGTCTCGATCTAACTTCAGTCAGTAAGTTGCAATAAGAGTGAGTAGGGGGAAGAACCTAAGAAGAGTGAAGAGGTCTGTTATGGACATCAGGTCTTCCAGCAGCCTAAAGAGGAAAAACTCAGAAGACAAGATCCTATTGATTCAGATTTTTGAGAAACTAAATGAAATTATCATTGAACTGAGATCAAACATACATCAAAATTGAACAACAATAACCCAACTAGATCATCCATGCCTAAGTCATTCAGTGCTGGGAGAGACACAAGATAGGGACTAATTAAAACTGGTGGTGATGTCCCTATGATCAAACCTACATCACAAAAACATAACTACCCCTGACTGGATCCTCCATGCCTGAGTGTTTCACCACAGTTGTTTACAGAGATATGAAAATAAGTTGACTTTCATTAAACAAGTAGTCTCAAATGTAGATACATAACCAGGAAACTAGAAGATTTACTAAAACTTTACAATTGGGAGCCTAGCTCAACCATCGACCCTAACAAAATATGAATAAGACTCATATATACTCATAGCCAAAACACAAAAGTGTGCTCAAGTGGCTTCATTGAAGGCATTATGTCTTCATGCTTCCTGACAGACTGTGCATGAAGTCTCTGGTCAGACGTAATCACATTTCAGAATGAACCTATAGATGAGCTTATTAACTGATAGTCCTTCCCTAGGATTTCCATTTATGGTAGAAACGATGTTCAACTGCCACCACCCAAACTTAATAAATGCTTCATCAGGATCGGGGAAGGCCCAAGTCAACTCTGCACCTGTAGGATGTAGCGTCCTTTGCATTTTTCCATATGGATCTGAGTCAGATGGTTGCGAGGAGGTCTTACAATAGATGTGGCTTCTGATGAAGCAATGGCACTCTCATCATGGAATATCATATGGGAGATGTCCAGGTGGTCGACCACAAATGGGGAAGAGAAAGCTGAGGATAGCATGGGGTCCACACAAGAAAGAGATGATATGTAAAGGGACGAAGGTGATGTGGAGCGAGGTGGTACAAGTGGCAAGAGATGAGAAGAGGACAAGCCGCAGGTGGGACAGTGAGTTGAGGACAGGTGTGAGGGAGTGAAAGTTATAGGGGGGATGGGTATGTGACGAACAGAGGAGAGATATGGAGTGGGGGACAACTTTTGGTAGGAAAAAGCGGGCACTTGTTGACCTAGGATAGGGTGCTATATGCACATGCACATATTGGGGCTGTGAAAAGAGGTTTGATTCTTCTGCACTTTTGGGCCCGATGTGTGTCTCTAGATGACAGGTTGCACCTCCACAAAACCATTGTTTCTTCCCCAAACTGCTCTACTATTTTTAATGACCGCACATGTTGAGGCCCTAATATGGCCAACGACTGTCGATCTGGAGTGTGCAAATCTTAGTTGCCCAGATTTACACGCATCTTATCATTTGCGCCAAGGGGTCACATCAGTCATCTGACTTAGGATAGAAGCCAAAGTGTGGGTTTTTTGCCTGCTTTCTTCCATTCCTTCACCAAGGAGCTAGTTTCTTAGGAAGACACCCCTCCTTACAAAAATAATATGATAACATTAGGCTCCATGGGGGATGGATTTCTCCTTGTGAGAAGCCAAGAACTCTTTTGCAGTTTTAGTGCCTTACTGTTGGGTTGAAGTCTCCTACTAGAAAACAAAATAAACAAAAACAGAACGATATTTACAATGGAGAGATGTTGAATGTGGTTTCAAACAAAAAATATTTTCAGGAAGTGTCAATTTACAGGGCCACCAAAAAAAATTCCCCCCCTCCAAGTTCTGCAACCCGTAAGTTTTGTTTGGAAATGCTTCAAAAATCTTGAAGGGACTGACCCAAAGGGATTCAAATTTTCCATGCATGCCTTTACCTTGTCTGGGCGCATCCCATTTAAGTACTATATCTCCCAGCTAGAAATCCTCTTTTCTCACCTTTCTATCAAAGGCTTGCTTGATCTTATGTTGATGTTCATGTGCTTTGTCCAGTAGTTGCTCTCTAGTCTGCTGGACTTCTACAAGTTGATGAATTCTTCTACTCATATCTTCAGGTCCTCTGTGGCAGTCTTGGAATAATTTCTCTACAGGAAAGGCAAGATGAGAAGGAAAAACTGCTTCAGTGTCGTATACAAGTTGGAAAGGAGAGACACCTAAGGACCTTTTTGTTGTTACTCTATCAACCCATAGAGAAAATTTGAGCTTTGAATCCCATGCTTTCTTATTTTCCTCTAGTAGTCTTTTGATAATATTTATAAGGCTCTTGTTAGAGGAATTTTCTAACCCATTTCATTGGGGGTAGGAGGGGGTATATTGGATTATGAAATTCCAAACTGATAACATAATTTGATCAATGGCTTAGACTTGAAGGATGTGGCGTTATCAGTGATGATTCTGTTCGGAAAGCCAAAACTTTCCATAATATCTTCAAGAAATCCAATGATTATTTTTTGAGAAGCACTCCTTATGGGGATGGCTTCTATCCATTTGGTGAAATAGTCTGTTGCAATTAAGATCCACCTATGATGACCGCTTGAAGAAGGATGTATTTCGCCAATGAAGTCTAGGCCCCACTGCTGAAAGGTTCCTGAAGTTACCATAGGCTTCAATGGTAGAGACTTGAGCTGTTGCTTCCCAGAGAATTTATAACATTTGATAAAAGCTCTAAATTTTGAATAGACAATAGTCAATAGAGTAGTCCAGAAGTACCCATCCCTGAGAATCTTATAGGTTGTGGTCCTCTAGAAATGATGTCCCCCACATAGGCTGTCATGAAATTCGAGCATAATTGTTTGGTCCTCCTAGGGGTATAAACATATTAGAAGCACACCTAAAGGGTATTTATAGTACACGACTTGGTCAATAAGGCAATATATAATTTCCTTGAGCTTTACAGCTCTTGCCTTTGTTTTCCCAATTCCATCTAGAGGTCCCAACTCTTGCAAAAATATTATAATATATTTATACCAGGTGCATTCTTCCAATGGAAGGTTGTCCTGAGGACTTTTATCAGACAACTTAACCTGTGGATCTTCTGAGAAAGTGTTAATGAAGTTAACCCCAAGATATTTACAATTAGATTCAGCCAACAGTCTGGATAAACCTTGGTCTTTAACTAGCTTTGTGGGTTTTATTTCCAGATCAAACTCAAGGATTTTGGAAATCCACTTGCTCCTTATTCAATCTATGTCAGGTTGAATGAGAATGTCCTTCACAATAGATGAAGGGACATATGCAATAACCCTTGAATGAAGGACAAATATTCTGAAAGACTTGGGTATTTCACCAATGCATAGGCGTGTTTCTCCATAATGTCATATTTCACCTCTTCATGTCTTAGTGATCTACTGAAAAATGAAATAGGCTGCTTCAACCCTTCAACATTTTTCTACAATAAAACAACTGCCATTGTATCAAAACAAGCAAAAGAAAAAATCAGAAAATCCTTGGAATAATCAGGACTGATAAGCACAGGTGCCTCAGTCAATTCCTGCTTGATTTGATTGAAGGATTCTCTAGACTTAGCAGTCCATTTTACTTCATTCCCCTTCCTGAGCATGGATGTGATATGATTCACCAATTCAACAAGATTTGAAAAAAACTCCTCAGAAAATTAATTTTTCCCAGGAAGGACTGAACCTCCTTCTTGGATCTAGGAAGTGATAAGGTTTGTATAGCCTCCACCCTGTTTGAATCAATTCTGACCCCCTTAGTTGATACTATGTTTCCAAACAATTTTCCCTCTTGCATGGCAAATAAGGACTTCTTAGGATTTAGGGAAACACCAAACCTTCTGCATTTTAGGAAGACTTTTCTTAGATGACAACAATGTTCTTTATCAAATCTAGAGAAGACTGTTATGTCATTCATATAGATGACCACAAATTTATCCCTTTCTCCAATGAGGGAGATGTCCATGGCTCACTGGAAGGTCTCTCCTACGTTCATCAAACCAAAGGGCATTTTGGCATACATGAATGTTCCCCAAGAAGTGGTGAAGGTTGTCTTCTCTCTATCTTTAGGAAAAACAGAAATCTGATTATAGCCAGAAAATCAATCAATCATGGAAATCCTGGATGCACCTATTACCCTCTACAATATGTGTTCCATCTTTGGCAATGGGTAATTATCCTTCTTTTGGCTCATGTTCAGGCTTATGAAATTGACACATAGTCTGATTTCCCCATTCTTCTTTCTTACTAGGACCAGGTTGGCCGCCCACTCAGAATACCTTAGGGGAACAATGATTTGGGAATCCAACAAATTCTTTACTTCCTTCTCCATAATAAGAAGAAAAATAGGATTTACTTGTCTTAATTTTTGTCTAAAAGGTTTGGCTTCCTCCTTTAGTGGGATCTTGTGCTCAATAACAATGGTGTCATATGTGTTGAGGTATTCATAGGTCCATGCAAACATATCAACAAATTCCTTTAATAACTCAACATACTTGGCTTTCTGCTCCCATGATAGGCTGCTTGACAACTTGACAAACTTTGAATCCTCCTTTGTACCTATATTTCACTCAGCCACGTCAGTGCCCTCATTTGAGACTTTACCCTTCACTACCACATCATTTCTGTCAAATAATATTTCCAAAGTAACTAGTCCCTTTGGGATGTGATTGCTGAGTAGATGGATAGTGTAATGATAAGAAATTTTGTTCAGAAAAAAATGAACATGGGTATTTAAGCCAGAATCTAGATCTTGATCAATACGTAATGTTGATAACTCATCAACAGTCTCCAAGAATATTTTGATGTCAAGATCTTCCTCAAAAACTTTCCAATGCTTAACATTGCCTGGTATGGAGGGTCTATATTTTACTTCTACATCATACCTGAGCTTAGGTGGTTGAGGGATTCTAAAATTTCTTCCTTAGACAGCCAAAGAATTAGCCATGACATTTTCTTCTCTAGGGATAAATGAAATGTTAAAAGTTGAGAAAAAATTGTCAATGAGGACCCATGCTTCATTTCTGTAATTTCTGAGTCGAGGGTGTTTGGCCTGATAAGTGTTTCATATCTGTTGAACAATCAATTTTGCATCCCCAAACACAGATATTTCCTTGATCCTCCTGTATTTTGCATCCCTTAAGCCAAAAACAAGAGCTTCATACTCTGCCACATTATTTGTAGTTTCAAATTCTAACTTGTAGGACAAAGATATAGTTTCCTGGGTAGGGGAAACAAAGATTACTCCATCACCAGCACCTTCTCTAGAAGAGGCTCCATCAAAGAAAATTTTCCAAACAATGGTAGTTAGAGGAGAATCTTCACAGAGAGTAAAGGATTGTTTTATGATTTCAAGAGGAGGTTCAGGGGCACTGGTGAGCTACAATAAACTAGACCCCAACTTAGTGTCAAGTGAAAATATAGGATGGTTGGTGGGGTCTTCTTCATCACTAATAATATAGGCCAACTGAGCTTCTCTGTATAGTATTATATGTTCCCCTTCAAATACTGGAACGATAGCATATGTGAGGTCAATTTACAATGTTCCTCTAAGTATTGTTATCCAAGATCTTAACAAGAGCATGTCGAACTTGGGAGGAACATCTGCTACCACAATTTCCATGACCACAATTTTCATGGGTAGCTGAAACAAGGTCACAACCAGATCTTTAATGACCCCAAGACATTGCAACCTTCTCAAATCAAAAGAATACAAATTGTGATAAGCTTTAGTGATTTCTAATATGAGTTCTTCCATGACAGTTTTGGGCATGAGATTATGATATGCCCCTAAGTACATCAAGCGGTTATGCAACACCTTATCATATATGTTTAGGGATGTATATAAGGGAGGGGATGAATAATATCTATTTTGTACCATAGGACCTAGGATGATTGTTGGATTTTTATCTTGGAGATTTACTGAGTCTGTGGAATGGAAAGAAGGCTCAGACTATAACATCTTAGAGAGGAATTTTTTGAAATCTTCATGCTTGATCAGTTCTAAGAGGGGCACAAGGATTCTAATTTTTTGAATTTCATGCTCAAAGCTAAAGGAGGAAGGGGACTTCAAAATTTCTCTCACTTTGGTGACAAGACCTTTAGCTAGTACCAAGGGATTCTGAGATTTCTTTTCTTTGTTGTCATTTGCTGCATCTTTGGTAGGCTTATCTTCTCTGGAAGGTATCTTAGGGATGTTAGAATTCTCTTCTTTCTTCTTTGACCTGAGGTTATATTTATGGGGACTTCTATGGGCCTTCTCTCCCTTACTCAAATCATTTATTTGGATGTCCATGAGGGACTCCTCATATGCATATTGATTCAAATGGGGAAATGGCGAGGTTTCTCCAAGGCAGTGGATTTCAGGATCAAGCTCTCTTTCATCCACTTCCTCATCAGCCATGAGGTTATTTTGGAGAGGGGTTTGTATTTTCTGATCATCCCTATCTCTGTTCCTCTATTCCCTTTACATCATATGAGGGGCATTGTTAATATTCCTTTTGAAGTTTCCTCTGCTTTCAACATTTTGGGCACTTTTATAACCTTGCTTCCCCTCGAATTTCATCTTCTCCATTTCTGCAGACAATGATTTCACCATCTTGGTTA
The DNA here is from genome assembly GCA_032191745.1 of Picea mariana. NCBI lineage: Eukaryota > Viridiplantae > Streptophyta > Pinopsida > Pinales > Pinaceae > Picea > Picea mariana. Next base: position 10,837 of record JASDQU011310876.1, on the reverse strand, counting down.
ATTCTTCCACTTGAGGGTGTGATGTAGAAGACCTAGAGGTTGAGGCTTCAGATCTCCCTCTTCCTCTGTCTCTATCATCTTTGTTTCTAAGTCTGTCAACTACCAGTACATTGGATTCCACCTCCAGGGCTGCATCTTTCATATGATCTAGGGAAGTATCTCTTCTCTCTCTTAAAAGGAGGTAGAAATCAGGTTCAAATCTCTAGCATAAGTGATTTTGGCAGAGGCCTTTGTGGGATTTATCTCATTAGGGATCCTATTGTACATTTTGTTGAATCTTTTGGAGAAGTCAAAGACAGATTCTCCTTCCTTTCTCTTTAGGGACATAAACTCCATGATATAATATACAAAATAGTTTGTATCCCCCCACTACCTCAAGAAAAAATCATCTAAGGCTTTGATCCCAGCAATGGATCCAAGGGTCAACCCTCTAAACCATTTGCTAGCCTCACCATCAAGGATTTGGACAAAGACTCTCATCTAGAAGTCCTCATTTTCAATATTCAGATTGTCTGCATAACTATAGAAGGCAACAAGGTGTTCTTCAACAGTTATGTCTTTTTCTCCAGTGAACTTAGGCATATATTTTAGGTAATATGTAGCAAGGAGAGAGTTCACGGGCTGATGTAAGACCAAGGGGGCATATATAGAAGCCACTATGGCATCCATTCTATTTATAGGGGGATTAGCACCTGCCATAGGGATAATAGGTGGAGGATAATTAGGAGGGGATGGAGTTCAAACAGAAGAAACTAGAACTGAGCCTCCTAGATGAAAGGGAAACAAAAAAAGATTCAGAGAAAAGGATTCATGGCTTGAGGGAACAAAGGTTTCCCTTTCTGTAGTAGAAACAACAATAATAGGAGGAGGGGTGGTAAATCCTAGGGTAGAAAAATCTTCTGAGGTCCTGGGTCTAGACCAAGGTATACCTTCAGGGGAAATAAGAGTGGCAAATCTTTCTCCTTCCACTCCAAAACTAGGAGGAGAAAACTCAACAGGAGCACTCCCAAACTTTAAACTTCGGGAAACTCCAACATAAGGTATAATAGGAAAATGAGAATAAAAAATTGGAGTTTCTATAAGAGGACAGAGAAAATAGCTAGAAATACCTAGTTCAGCATTAGAAGTACCTTCTCAGAGGGCCTTTCCCTTTCTGATAATTCTCTCTGGGTCAGCTTCAGGTGTTGTTAAAGGAAGCTATGGAGTAGACCTCGTGTGTCTGCCTCTGGAAGCCATGGCTCAAACAGTAGATTCCCTAGTGGATTCACCTCAATGAATTCACCACAGTGGAGTCACCAGGTGCATAGTTGCAATCTTTGATGTACTAACTTCTAATGCACCTTCAAAACTAGTAATCTTTGTCGTTCAATCCCAGGGAAATTCTTCAATTCATCCCCGAAAACGACACCAGAAATGTTAGCACTAGAAGTCACCTATGGATTGCAGCAGAGGTAAGCCCAGTACCCATCAATTGTATGTCACAATGAATAAATTTAAGTGTGGTCTAATGGAAGTGGACTCGGGATAATATCACTTTAACTCATAAAACTGGATTGGCATGCATAGGCAGATGAGGTCTCGATCTAACTTCAGTCAGTAAGTTGCAATAAGAGTGAGTAGGGGGAGAACCTGAGAATACTGAAGAGGTCTACTATGGACATCATGTCTTCCATCAGCCTAAAGAGGAAAAACTCAGAAGACAAGATCCTATTGATTCCGAGTTTTGATAAACTGAATGAAATTATCATTGAAATGAGATAAAACATACATCATAATTCAACAACAATAACCCGACTGGATCATCCATGACCGAGTCATTCAGCGTTGGGAGAGACACAATACAGGGAATGATTAAAACTGGTGGAAATGTTCGTATGATCAAACCTACATCACAAAAAAATAACTACCCTCGACTATATCCTCTGTGCTCGAGTGTTTCAACACAGTGGTTTACAAAGATATGAAAATAATCCGACTTTCATTAAACAAGAAGTCTCAAATGCATATACATAAGCAAAAAGCCAAAGGATTTACTAAAACATTACAATCGGGATCCTAGCTCAACCATCGACCCTAACAAAATCTAAATAACACTCCTATATACTCAGAGTCAAATCACAGAAGTGTGCTCAAGTGGTTGCATTGAAGGCATTACATCTGCATGCTTCCTGACAGATTGTGCATGCAGTCTCTAGTCAGACGCAATCGTGTTTCAGAATGGACCTGTAGATGATCTTACTAGCTGACAATCCTTCTTTGGGATTTCCATTTATGGTGGAAACGATGTTCAAATTCCACCACCCAAAATCAATAACTTCTTCATGAGGATCGAGGAAGGCCCAAGTCGACTCTGCACCTGTAGGATGCGACGGACTTCGCATTTTGCCATCTGGATCTAAGCCAGATGCTTGCAGGAAGGTTTGACAACAGACGTGGTGGTTGGCAAAGCGATGGCACTCTCATCATGGAATAATAGATGGGAGATGACCAGGTGGTTGACCGTGAATGGGGAAGATAATACTGAGGATAGCATGGGGGCCTCACAAGTAAGAGATGAGATGTAAAGGGACGGAGGTGATGTGGAGCGAAGTGGCATAGGTGGTGAGAGATGAGAAGGGGAGAAGCGACAGGTGGGACAATGAGAGGAGGACAGGTGTGAGGGAGAAAAAGTTATATGGGGGAAGGGGATGTGATGAATAGAGGAGAGAGATGGAGTGGGGCACAAGTGCCGACAAGACAAAGCGACCACTTGTCAACCTGGGATAGGGCGCTATATGCACATGTGCATATCGGGGCCGTGAAAAGTAGTTTGATTCTTTTGCGCTTGTGGGCCCGATGTGTGTCTCTGGCTGACACGTTGCACCTCCAAAAAACCATGATTTTCACCTCCACAAAACCATGATTTCTTCCCCAACCCGCTCTATAATTTTTAATGACCGCGCATGTTGAGGCCCCAATATGGCCAACGACTGTCGATCTAGATCATGCAAATCTCAGCTGCCCAGATTTACGCGCGTCTTATAATTTTCACCAAGGGGTCACATTAGTCATCCGACTTAGGATAGAAGCCAAAATGTGGGTTTTTTTCCCGCTTTCTTCCATTCCTTCGCCAAGGAGCCAATTTCTTAGGAAAACACCCATGCTGACAAAAATAATGTAATAACAGTATTATTGATCAAATCATATTTTCCAAGTCATCAAGCACGAGGTCTATGCAATGCGTAGCACATGTGATCCGAAATATGGTTTTGTACTTAGTCTCTAGCATCTTACTAGCAAGAACATAGTTAGAGGCATTTTCTATGATGACCTGAACAACATTTTCCTCCCCCATTGATATAACAATCTCATCCAAAATATGAAAGAATATGTTTTCACCTTTAATCTTTTCAGATGCACCAATGGATTTCAAATGGCATGGTACCATAGGGAAAGAGACAAGAAAATTTATGATAGTATTTTTTCCCATCAATCCATCCATATGGCATGAGGGTACATCCCATTTTTACCCATGACTCTTTAAAATTTTTCAAGTATTCATATATGGACAAAATTCCTTTTTGCAAAAGAAACCCCCTCAATTCATGCATAGTAGGGCCTTTGAATCCATTTCTGACAAGAATAATGGAATCCCACATAAGTTGGTAATAAAGTGAGTGGACAACATTTAAGGGGATATCTGCATCATACCACCATCTAGCTATGTGTTCAAAAGTATATTCTTTGTATTGCATCTTCTAGTGGTTATCTAAGGTGGGTTGAGTTTGATTTGGTTGACATGCATTGACACTAGCAGAGGCTGGGAGGTGTAAAATAACTTTGAATGCTCTTCTTATTTCTAGGATAGATTTCCTGAGGGGGAGGAACATTATAACCAGGGTCCTCAACATTGTTAGAATAGATAACATAGTTACCAAATTAACAAGAACTTTGACTAAAAAAACCTATATGTTTAATGTAAAATAATAATAATAAATTAATTCACAAGTAATTTTTATTGACAATTTAGGGGTTGATTTTGAGTTTTTTCTTTTGCGATGGTACCAGTGGTTACGGCCATATTGTCAACTAAGTCATAATTTTAACTAAAAAAAAGATTGGTGCTACTAGTAGCATCACTTTTCGATTTGAGGGTCAATTTTAGGGATTTTTTCCATTTGTCAAGGCTACTATTTCAAATAAGTCATAATTTTAACCATAATCCAAAAGAGGGTGTTATCAGTAGCACCACGTTTTGATTTGGTGGTAAAAATAGCCACTAAACATGACCTTTAAAAAAAAAAGAATTGTAGAGAGATCTTGTTAAGATGATAACCTTGTTGGACAGGATAATAACTTTCAAAATCAACACTCAGGTTTGCTAGGGATCCCAAATCCCTCATCATGGCAATTGGTTCTTCTTCCATATTTCAACATTTATCTATTTTTTCCTAGCATTGTCTTCTTCAAAATTCTCAAAATAATTTTACAATTCCAATATAATATGTCAAATATCCTATTGTGGTATATTTCATTGGTAAACTTGGCCTCTTATACTAGCTAAGTGTTGTTTCAACCTATGAATCCTTCCCGCGACCCTTTATGCATTTCTCACAATATTTGCAATACATCTCCTCATCAACAAGATCATCATGGATCCATGTAATAGGGTATTTGACTCTTAGGGCCATGGTAAAATTTAAATGGAAATAAATTTGCAAATTCAAAAATGAAAAACCTATCTTAATTTGTAAACTTCAAACTTTAAACTTTAAACTTTAAACTAGTAGAAGGCTAGAACAAAAAAAATTAAAAGACAGATTTCAAATTTGTATTTTCATGAGAGAAAAAAATAGTGGTAGATTTAACTTTTAACATACCTTGGAATGAGATCAATGGGTAGTAGGCACGATAATTTGGTCCACAAATCCTCCAATATTGAATATGGGATGTAGCCTCCTCAATTAAATGCCAAATCCATTGTAAATAGCCCAACATGATTTCCAAAAAAGATCCAAGATCACTCTAAATCACAACATTTCAATGTTGCTCCAAATTCTCACAAATTATCAATGAGAGAGGTGTGAGAAAAATAGAGAGTGGGGGGTGGGGGTTCTATATAGTTTGTTTTAGGGATTAAGGCACTAGGATTTAGGGTTTACGTAGAAGTTTAAAAAAATATTTTTTTCCTTCAAAATTGAATTGTATTGAGGTTTAGGACCAATTCGGTTGAGTCCTTAGGGGGGAATATATATAGTTTGTTTTTAGGGTTTAGAGTGTTAGGAATTAGGGTTTATATATAAGTTTAAATAAATTATATTTTCCTTCAAAATTATTCTACATTGAGGTTTATGATCAGATCGATCAAGTAGCTATGGACTTGGTCAAGCTAAACTAGTTTGGTACCAAACCAACTGAGTCATGCATCGATTCGACCAATTTGGTACCAAAATGATCCCTAAAGTAAGTAGAGGGATGCATTGAATTGGTTTATGGTCAACTTGATAAACTCAATAAATTTCGAGTCGATCGAGTTTAAAAACATTGATCCAACTAGGAAGGAATCCCTAGAAAATGAGTTGCAAACCCCTCACATGCTCTTCTTGGATAAACCTCACCCATACTTTCAATATCACAATTCGTGGTACCACTTTCCATAGGCATACATGAAAAGATTTGATGGTTATAATTCCTCAAGTTGGGTTACCCAAATGGAACACTATTTCTCTCTCCATGGCATCATTGATGACCTATGGAAACTAAAAGTGGGGGTCTTATATTTGGATTCATAATGTTGGCAGTGTTGGAAATGGTATAAAAAACATTATGAAGGAAACATTACTTGGACACAATTTTTGTTGGTCCTTCATTATTATTTTGACGATGACACTCATTATTTGGTACGACTAACAAAATTATTTCAAGCAAACACAATTATTCAGTATATTTTTTCCTTTGAGCAATTGACAATCCACATAGAGGGACTATCTAATTCCTTTTTAAAAGAATGTTTCATTCATGGTATCAAGGAGGAAATTAGATAAAACCTCATGATGTGTAATATACTAGATGTAATATAATATGCATAAACAACAATATTCAACAAATATCATTGAAACAACAAAATATTGAGAAGAGAAATACCATAAATAATAACTTTATTCAAAGAAAGAAATGTCCACTTGCCTCTTTGATGGGGAAATATCTACCAAAGTAGATATCTATTATAGTAATTCTCAAGACAATATTTGTTTTTTTAACAAAAACTGGGTAAAAATATATTAAAAAGTTGCTAAAAAATGCAGGCAGAGTATAGAGTCTTTGTTACAAAAGTTGCAGAAATGAAAATGCACCCTCCTGAATTATTCAAGAAGGAAATGGAGAGCATGGGTGGTGTTAAATAAAACACTAAAGCCTATTTGAGTATCGATGGTAAATACCATGCAGAAAGTACCTAGTAGTAGCATGAAAAAACACTGCATACATTTAAATTTTGTTATGGTCTGGTGTAGTGGAGTCTTCCTCTATTGGAGGTTGCAGGTTAAGGTCCAGTTGAGGGTGCAGTCCTAGAAAAGAGGCCTCATATGAGATATAAGTGTCCTGGGAGGGAGTGGGTGGCGTAGGCCCAACCGCGAATTTGAGCGCCTCTATCTGTTGTCGAAGTGCTTCACACTCGTCCCTGTTTCATTGTTGTTCGCTCCTATGATGGATGGTAATCTTCATGATTGAAAGAACCTGTGTGGAAAGAGCCTCGAGCTACAATTGAAGAGTATGGACCTTACTTACCAGCTCTTCATGTTCTTCCACTTGAACCGTTCTCAGTGTTTTCTTGTTCATCTTGCCTGAATTTATTACTTTATCCAACTAAAAAAACCAGGTACCAGTGCGCTTATGAGGAGTAGACACAATGGTGTTCTTTGTAGGAATGGTTTTTCTAGCAAGGTGGACTACTCCTGCTATGATATGCTCCCTCATCTTCATTTGATTCAGGGAACTTAACCAATTTCCCAAGATTTGCCACGAATTGGAGCCATGATCACTTCTGATACCGGGATCCTTCACCTTGCCTGGATTTAATGCCCAGTACATTCTGGACGTCATGTTGAACATGTTCTCCTCACTCCACTTTTCTCTTCCATGCCTAGAAGTTGTCCAAGGTACACTGAAAAGACTTCCTAAGTCGGGGGAGGGAAATAAAAGGGGCTACAAGACGTAGACTGAGGAGGATCATGTGCCAAGTAGTCGAGAGGTAGGGTGGGGGGGGCGTTTGGAGGGGGTAGGTAGAGGTGGCATGTGGAGGGGGCTACAAGGCCATGTGCTGAGGTGAGAGGGAGGTTGGGTAGGTGTCACTATGTGGAAAAAAGGATGAATTTTCCAGACCTTGACTGCCACCATGACCGAGATGATGTGTTGAGTGGGACGAGGAGCTGTCTGTCGAGTGTCTAAATTCATGGGATTGGCATGAAGAGAGAAATTCCATTAACGACTAATGAGCCTTGCTCAATATCAATTTCTAGGTTTTCTTGAGTGTCTATCAGATGATTTTTCCATCTGAGGACGTGAAAGAGGGAGATATTGTGGAAGATCTTGATGGTTGTTGAAATTATTTGAAGGATGGATTTTAAGTGTAAATTTTGGGGGTGAGACCCTTTGCAAACATACCCTATGATTATCTTGGAGTCCACAATCACCGGAAGGGAGTGTATGTTCCTACTTTTGGCGAGATGAAGTCCTTGGTACATAGCATATGCTTCATCTTGATTATTGGTGGAGATGCCCAGATTCCAATGAAAGGATAGAACTTGGTTTCCTCGTGGGAAAATGATCACCCCTCTTTCTCCTGCCACCCCGAGAATTATTAAGACAATATTTCTCATGCCTCCTACTCGTATTTATATTAATTCTATCTAATAAAGAAAATTCTAGAGGAGTATCTTTCTAGAAGTAGAAGATTCGATTAGGCCTTCTTACATTGACTTGTTCACATTTATTAAATATGACGTATGACACAGACCCCCTTTCTCCCATTCAGGGCTGCGTGACTTCTCAGTCAAGGATCATAAAATATTCTCCTAGAGACCTTACTGGACTCAAACTGAATAAAAAAACAAGCCCTGTTATCACCCTCAAGTTTTCACGGTCATGATCTAGTCTTTAGCGATTTGTTCATTGATCGACGAATCACAGGGGCACCAACGTGCTTTCTCTTTACCGGAGGATTCAATCCCTGAAATCAAAAAATTTCTGTCCTGAATCATTCTAATCATGGTCGTTGATCCCCCTTCCAGACGAGATCAACGACATTGGTGAATAGCAGGTCGTGAACTAGCACGTTCACTAACTTCACCTCCGTGCTCCGCAATGATTCCCTATCCTCAATCTCCATTCACAGATCAATGGACACCGCAGTTCCTACTTTCTTATCACTTTTTCCAAATATCACACTAATGGATGCTAGCTCCTTCTTCACATGTGACCTTGGACTGTGAACTGGGCTTATCCTTCTGGCGCTTCGTGACTTTGGAAATTTCAACCAGTATCAAATCAATGGTCCTCATTCTCCCTCACGACCAATGGTCCATATCTACTTTGAGACTCCGTGGTTCGAGAGTTTGGGTTGTTTGAACCTTCACTTTCCCCCAGAGTATTATGTACCTGAAGTTCTAGATCAGGCGCCATGCGTCCACCTCATATCAACAGCTTTGGTCCACTTTGGGACTCCAGCCTTCAAAAGTCTAAAATTCTCCACACTAGATTTTTCCCAGATTGCTTTCACCCAAATTTCATGATCCATTGACACATGTCTCCTACATATAAATGGTCACAGGCCACTTCGACTACTCAGGCTTTGAGAGTTTCAACTCCTGCACACTCATTTTCTCCTGGAGCGATTTCACTTGAAGACGACGTATTTTCGCCATGCATCCCTCTAGATCTAACAATCCAGATCTTTTCTCCTCTCTTAGACTTTCTTTTAGAGTCTTATGCCTCTGAACTTCTTGATATCGCTCCACATGTTCTCCGCGATGGACGGTTGCGATATACATCGGCCTTTAGGACATCAAGAGTTTTTCACACTCCACAACTGAAATATTTTGAAGTGACTTTCCCTGAAGCCACAGATGGAGAATATCGTTGATCAGAGGTTTGGAAAGAATACCAGAAGAAAGACCTATTTTGAATATTTGGTCAAGTGGAAGGAACACCTGTTAGAATATGCCAGTTGAGTAAGTGAAGCTAAAGTCCAAAAGCATGGAAGGTCAGTGTAGGAGCTCGTGGACAAGAGTCCATGATTTTTTTCCCAGAGGAGTATGATGGAGGAGCATCATTAGCAAAGCCACATGGGATGACAGCACAATGCCTAGTGCGCCTTTTGAGTAAAATTTTAATATTTGAAAGATGGTGTATCTCAGAGAACTTCTGAGTAAATTATGAATCAAAGAAGTTTTAATGGTTGTAGGTTAAATGATCACGTCAAACCAGAAAAGATCGGATCATCCTTTAGTTATTTGATTTTGGCATGGGTATGAAGATTCACCTTAAATTTTTCTGTCACAAACGTTTATTGTAATAGGACTAAGTAGTTTGAATCTTTTATTTCGATCAGATAGGTAGTTGGAAGAAACCCTAGAGGACCTCTTGTATATGTAGATGCATTGTATGCCTGAATAAGGTTGCTGCAAATTAGTAAGAGATAATTGTTATTGAATGTAAGTTGTTTTTCAAAATTGTATCCATTTACACTTGAATGAATATAACAAAGGGATATTGACCAAATGCATTGTGTTTCTACTATTTATAGTTTCCCTGTTATTTTTTGTTTTCATGAATGAATGAGTTTTGTTGTTGAGTATATGATACTATGAAGTATTTGGATAAGTTTCAAACCATTTCTCTTCATTGAGTTCATGCAAGGTGTGGATATAGTCTACAAGGAGTGCGTTAATGGAGTCTTCTTCGACTCATAAGCTCAGAAGAGATAACGTGAAACTTCCATTTGCAAGGTGTGCATAGTCGCACACAAGAAGCTAAGTCTTGTGTAAGGATATGTTGCAAGGAGTGCACAGATTCTAAATTCAACTAAGTGTCAAAGAAACCCTATAAGGAGTCAAAGTGTTCAAGAGAGGAAGTTCGAGAGAGATAGCAGGGAGAAATATTCAAAGGAAGCGAAGCTCTAAAGGTTTCAAGAGTTTTTGGTCAAGATCCAACCAAGAGGGAGCGAGATCATTCCAGACTGTTGGATCTAGGAAAAGTGCATGAGTTTTAAGTCCCTATGAGTACACATGAGCGAGAATTTTCTGAAGTCCCAAAAGAGGTTAGGGACCCTCCATAATCCATAGGGATAGGTGGCGTAAGATATACAACTCTAGAGCAGAATCACTTTAGAATTTTTGTAGACATGGGAAGAAGGGGGGTCTGCGTCAACTTACTAACTAATGTCAACCTTTGTTACATAGAAAATATATTTAGGAATTTATTACATGGAAAAAATATTATTCTATCTATGTGAGGGGTTAGGTCCCTAACATGTCAACCCCCTTGAAAAAGATCCTTTTCCTCAAGGATTAAGATAAGGAAACTGTTGTAGAATGCTAGTTGGTTCCCAAGTGGCATATTCTAGTGGAGTATCCTTCCAGTGAACCAAAACTCCCAGGATGGTGCACTGATTTAGATGACCCTTTCACTGGTTCAATATAGCTTGTGGTGGCAACCAAATAGAACCTTCTTCATCAAATTTTGGTAATATTCTCTAGGTGTGAAATTTGGTGCCAATCAATTTCTTCAGGAATGAGACATGAAAAATAGGATGTAGCTTGGAGTGACTAGGAAAATCTAACTAATAGACCACTAGCCCCAT
>JASDQU011310875.1:26307-36490 GCA_032191745.1 Picea mariana | reverse complement strand
AATAATATAAGTGTATTACTTTTTTTGTGTTCCTTTCCAGACTCCTAGGATAATCTGGTTGTAGCAATAGGTAGTACCACTCAATCTACATTGAAGTATGAGGAATTAGTTTCATCCTTATTATCAGAAGAGATGAGGAGGAAAAGAATGGATACTCATAACACAGATGCTTTATTTATAAGAGGTCATCCCCAAGATAGGAATAAAAACAAGTCTTCTGGGGGGAGATCTAAATATAAAGGTAGATCTAAATCCCTAAGAAAATCTTTGAGGAAATGTTAGATATGTGGTAAAGTTGGGCATTATAAAAAAGATTGCAGGTCTAAGAATGTTGATAAAGCAAAAGGATCTACTGATGCATGTTCCTTTATATTTAGATCTAAATATAAAGGTAGATCTACAGGTACACATGCAGATCGTGATGTATGGTTGAACGACTCATGTGTGTCATTTCATATGACTCCTCACAGGGAGTGGTTATGTGAATATGAAAAGTTATGATGGTGGTGATGTCTTCCTAGGAGATGACTCGACAACCAAAATCATGGGACATGGAAGAATTAATTTGTTACTAAAATATGGAAGGATTAGAACTCTCCCTAGAGTTATGCATATTCCATATCTAGCCATGAGCCTAATATCTGCAAGTAATTTGGATGATGCAGGTGTGGATACTTTATTAGAAAAGGGAACTCGTAAGATGGTATGAGGAGTGATGGTGTTGATCAGGGGAGTTTGGTGTGGAAATATGTATAAATTATTAGGAAGCACTTATACTAATGGGTGTAATAGTTCTATTGTCCCTGAGCATATAAATAAAGAAGATGGGATCCATACTATCATTGGAAACAAGACCATTTTGTGGCATCAAAGACTAGGACATGTTGGAGAAAAGGACCTTTGAACACTACATGGTAAAGGTATGTTTGAAGGTATGTCTAATTGCACCTTGGATTTTGATTTTTGTGAACATTTCATATATGGTAAACATAATCGAGTAAGATTCCCATYTGGTGATACAAGAGAAATGGGGACCTTAGAGTTGATACACAATGATGTGTTCAGACCTGTACATGTTCCATCACTAGCTAAATCTATGTATTATGTTTCATTCATAGATGATTTCTCAAGGAACACAAGGATTTATTTTATTAGGAAGAAATCTGAGGTATTTGATAAATTTAAAGAGTTTAAGGCTCTGGTGGAAAATYAAACAGAGAAAAAAATGAAGGTGTTGAGTACAGATAATGGTGGAGAATTTTGTGGGAATCAATTTGAAGACTGAGAAGTGTGGTATAGCAAGGAAAAATACTACTCCATACACACCTCAATAGAACAGAGTTGCAGAAAATATGAATAGGAAATTGATGKAAAAAKCAAAGAGCATGCTCAGTGGTGTCAGGTTAGGACAATAATTATGGGCAAAGGCATTGGGTATTGCATGTTACCTAGTAAATAGATCASCCTCATCAATGTTGGTGGAAAAAAATYCACATGAGGTATGGAYTGTTAAAAAACCCTCTCTTGAACATCTCAAAGTGTTTGGTTGTGATGCTTATGTACATGTTCCAAAGGAAAATAGGAGTAACCTAGATAATAAAGCTGAAAAATGTATACATTGGTTATAAAGATAGTATGAAAGGATATAAGCTTTGGAACCTAGAAACTAAGAAGAACGTTTACAGTCAGGATGTTGTTTTTAGAGAGGTTAAATATGTTTCAAAATAGGAATTCCTACCAAGGAAAGAAGAACCTGAGAAAATAGAGTATGAGTTAGATGATGCAAAATCTGAATCAATGAAAGAAGATGAATCAGAAGAAGAAGAACCTCATATTCCAATATTCATGAGATCAATTAGGGAAAGAAGGCAACGAGAAAGGCATAGTCCACTTGTTTTCCATGCTAATTTTTCTTTATCTATTATTGATGATGATCCAAGAACTATTAAGGAAGCAGTGAATTTAGAGGATAATAAACTTTGGAAGTAGGCCATGGTTGAAGAGATGGATGCCTTGAATAAGAGTGAGGCATGGGATCTAGTTTAGTTTCCAATTGGAAGAAATGACATTGGTAGAAAATAGATGTTTAAGAAGAAGTTGAATGCATAAGGTAAAGTGAAGAAATACAAAACTCGATTAGTAGCAAGAGGCTATTCCCAAGTAGAGGGAATTGACTTTGGTTAATTTTTTTCTCTTGTTGCCAAGTCAACTTCTATTAGATTTATTTTATTTGTTGATGTTTCTTTTGATTTTGAAATAGAACAGATGGATGTGAAGACAACATTCCTACATGGGGATATGGAAGAAGAAATCTACATGAAGCAGTCAAAAGGATTGGTAGTGAAAGGAAATAAAGAGCTAGCATGTAAGATAAAGAAGTCATTATATGGTCTAAAACAATCACCTAGGATGTGGTACCAAAATTTTGACACACACATCCTTGGACTGGTGTTTGTGAGAAACATGGCTAATCACTATGTATATTCCAAGAAAGTTGATAATCACTTCATTTATGTAGTGTTGTATGTTGATGACATGTTATTGGTAGGAAATAATTTGGATGTTATCAAGGAGGTGAAATCACAGCTATCTTCCAAATTTAACATGAAGGATCTCAGTGCTACTAACTTCATTTTGGGAATGGAGATTAAAAGAGATCATGCAAACATAAAACTCTGGTGAATCAGAGGAAATGTGTTGATATGATATTATAAAGGTTTAATATGTAAGAAAGTAAATTGGTCAAGGTTCATATTCATGTAGGTGTAAAGTTATCTACAGGTTAATGTCCCAAGACACAGGAAGAGGAAGAGGACATGTCCCATGTTTCATATGCTAGTGTGGTTGGCGGTTTGATGTATGCAATGGTATGTACTAGACCATACATTGCACATGCAGTGGGAGTTTTGAGCAAGTATATGTCAACACTAGGGAAGGAGTAATGGATCGTAGTAAAGATGGTTTTCAAGTATTTGCATGGTACTTCTAGTTATGGATTGTTCTACCAAGGAAGACCAGGATTGGACAGAGTGTTGGACATACATGGGTTTGTTGATGCAGACTGGGTTGGAGATATAGATCAGAAGATCAACAAGTGGGTATGTATTTAACCTATTTGGAGGAGCAATCAGTTGGATGAGAAAAATAAACGTTGTAGTGGCACTCTCAACTACAAAAACTAAATATGTGGCAGACACTCATGCATGCAAGGAAGAAGTACATGGTTACATAGATTATGTTCAAGTATTGGTTTGGTACAATAAGAAATATGGTTAGATTGTGACATTTAGAGTGCGATCTTCCTAGAAAAGAACCTTGCTTATCATTTAAAGACAAAGCATATTGATGCTCAATATCACTTTGTGAGAGACATGGTTGAATACAAGAAGGTGTTTTTGGAGAAGGCTGACACTTTGAAGAATGTTGTAGATTCATTGACAAAGTCTATGAGCACTGAGAAGTTCTCCTGGTGTAGAGAAAAAATGGGCATTGTTTCCCTAGATTTTTGACTATGTAATCATGTGACCACTTGTATACAAAGAAAACAACAAGTGGGAAAATGTTGGGTATGTGTTATATTCTTTGCATGTGTGTAGGGGGTGCGTCAGATTTGACAATCCCATCACATGTCAGTGTACACTTGCGTTGGGCACCGACCAAGGGGAGTCTCGGGGGGGGTAGGATTTCCCCCCTTGACCTTAAAAAAAGTAGTGCCAAAGCCGACAAGGTTCATGGTAGTGCCCCAAAAACAATTTTTGGAGTGGTTTTTTCTATTTTAGTGTTTTTCTCTATTTTTAGCAGTTTTCTAAATTAATCCTTGATTAAGGGATTAGGGTTTTGGTAGCTTCATAATACCTAAAATATTGTATATATTGTATTTTGAATGGAGAAATTAATACAATGAAAAATTGAGAGATGTGACAATAAGGAAGATTGGTTTTCTCTCGATTAATGGTTTCCAGTGTAAATCATTGTGTACAGTGTGTATGAGACATTGATCAATTTCTGTTTTTCTTAAGAATCTGTATGCATTGCTTTACTTCATAGGTTTAAAAAGCACAATATGTGGGGGAATTTAAACATCTTTGTTGTGGCTATGGATGCTCACTTGCAACATAGTAAGGTCGATGATGTTGAGGTGAATCCACCAGGGCTATGGATGCTTGCAGGTAGTGGAGAAACACCAAAGGAAAGAGAAACAACCTATGTGTTTAAAATATTCAACCACATTTAAAAAAATAAAACCCTATGATTATGAATTTAACCTCAAACATCAGGTGAATATTTAAAGGAAATCAACTCCATATTTTCTATCTTCAAGATAAACTACTAAATCACGGGAACTGTATGATTTGAATACTCTAGTTTCATGTTACAAAGGGAGGACTTGAAGAATATAATTGTTTGAATGCCAAGGTATGCTATTTCTAAATTTTGTGGCTTTCTATTAAAAGAAATGGTTGAAAAAGTATGGATTCATATATTCTTGGATTCACCTAATGTGTCATCATTTGGTGTCCCCTCAACAACCCTCATAAGTTTCAAGAAAAACTTGGGGCTCCCTTCTTTATTCTTCGTTTTTGGATTTATATTGATCTTATCTCCTCATTGTTTTACAAATTGGCTTCTTTCAATTCTTTTGAAATAAATAATTTGGATGATCTTCCATGTTTCACTCTCTTGATTATGACTCAATTTCATTCCTTTGAATTGAGTTATTTTTTTCCTTTAATATGTTTTTAACTTTCTTGCTTTTCAAAATTTGCGCTGATTTCCCAAATCAGATGCCTTTCTTCAATTTTTTTCTTTTTCCTTTAGTTCGATTTCCCTGGTTTTTTTTTATTGAAGTGTCTTTGTCTTTGAATTCAAGTCTTTTTTGTTGAAACTCTTCAAATGCTCTTTTCTTCTTCTTTTTTGGATTTATATTGATCTTATCCCCTCATTGCTTTACAACCTAGTTTATTTAAATTCTTTTGAAATGAATAAGTTGGATGAGCTTCCATGTTTCACTCTATTGATTATGATTCAATTTCATTCCTTTGACTTGAGAAGGTGTTTTCCTTTAATAGGTCTTTAACTTACATAATTTTCATATTTTGCTATGATTTCCCAAATAGGGCTCCTTCCTGAATTTTTCTTTTCTCCTTCAATCAATTTCCCTTTATTTTTTGATTCAAATGTCTTTAGCTTTGAATTATAAAAAAAATTTGAACTCTTCAGATGCTATTTTATTTATTTATAACCTTCCCTTTTGACTTCCAAATTAGAGCCGACCTGTAATTCAGGCCTATCCCTCCCTTCAAATTTTCAAACTTCTTCCTAATTTTCTAATCAACATCAATCGTTAGATTGGGAACCATTCTTCTTATTGTTGAGCATTACTTCCCTCAGTTTTTTAATCAGAACCAACTTAAAAATATATTCCTAACCTCACCTCCCTTTGTTGATCCTTATCATGATTTCAAGATCAACAACTATCTCCAAAGTGGGCCCTCTTGTTATCATTCGAACTATTCAAATTGTTGGTTCTTGTTTGATGATTTTTGTTATTCTATCTCCTCTCCCAAATTTATGTTTAACATTTGAAGGATCAATTCTTCAATAATCCTAATTTTAGAATCAATCCCTCTAGTCAACAAAGTTCCTAAGATCTTTTTTTATTTGGTGGCGGGCCCGATCTCCAAATCGGGCCTTCCCCACTAAAATATAGTGAGATTGGGTCCCAATTTTTTAATCAGAATCTTATTTTCAAATCAGCGTCCCTTTACAATGACTTTTGTTCTATTCTCGATTGTATTTGAGCCTCCATGCAACCTTTGAACTCTTTTTTTTTTTCCGAATGAGAATCCTTGCTTTAAAAAATCTTCATATTTCAATTGTAGTTGGCTAGATTTTCAAAATTGGCTCTCCATTCCACTGAATGCTCATAAGACATATTGATTTCCTAGCTGATACAAACCTTTGAATTGGGCCTCCTCCTTGTGAACTCTTGCTCTGATTTCATAACCAAGTCTAATGGTCAAATAAGTCCCTCCTTCTTAGAAATATTATGAGAATGGATCTTGATTTTTAAATTAGCCCTGATTCTCAAATCCATCCTTTGGATTTCGAATTCTTCACATGCATTGAACTTTTAAAAGTTTGAACTAGATTCTTTAATATATATATAGGTCACTTGTGCATTATTGAACTTTTAAAGTACGTCTTTTCTTGGCCCAATTTGATGGTGTCGTAACTCGAGCCATCACCTTTTGAATATAAATAAATGTAAGCTTCCTCTTTGGGTGTTTGGATTATAAGTTTAAAGTCAAACATAAAAGCTCATTTGTTTGAATTGTTGACATGTTGAACCAATGATTGGTTTCCCCTCATAATCCTTGAAACTACAAAAGTATTTAGGAGAATTACAACTTAGAAATATCCACCTATCTATCAGCCTTGCTAACCAGGTACTCGATTCTAAAATGTTCTTGCTCGCTTAGCAGGTTATGCTTTTAAAATGAGCTAGTTAGAAGCATTCTATTTATCTTAGGTTGTGATAATGTCAATATCGAATTCAATTTTTCTATAGTTTGAATCTAGCTTGTGATTGCATGCATCCTAGTATATTTCTTCCTCCCACCATTGAAAATAATTTGCATTTTCATGGACCACGTGAATGAGCTAAGATTTCCTTTATTTTTCTCTACAAGTTGAGTTTGAGAAAACTTGGGTTCCAACTATAAATCTCAGCAAAAATTCAAAGATCTATGTTTACTACAATAACATGTGCCTTAAGTTGGGGTCAATATTATCATCCTTAAAAACCAATTTTCATTTCAAATTGTTAGAGGGAATTTGTTAATTAATTTAATTTGATTTTTTTTTAGTTAAAGCTTGTGTGCCCTATTTCTGTGTTGCATTAACATGTAGGAATTTTTATATGGATACCAAAGGATACAAGAGGAGGAAGAAAGGCATGCAAGAGAAACCAATAGAGGGTCAATTGAAGGAATCAATTTAAATCATAGAGGATACTAGGGAAACAACACCAACAGGAAAGTAGACCCCCACAACAACATAATCATAAATTAAAAAGGAGAAGAAATTTGTCAGGGGAAAGCAACCAATAAACCAAGCTATAAAGATTTTAAGTTGCTCATTTATGAAAACACTTTGTACACTATTGAAATTTATGGGGCTTATACATGCAATGAGTCGTTCCATTTTATCAAAGATGGGAAAGGGCTTAGGAATGATGAGAACTTTGATGAAAGAGAAGAAGAAGAATTTGTCATGGTACGAGATTTAAATAAATCATTYGTACCCAATGAAAAAATCATATATCCAATATTACCCTATGAAAAAGTGATCAAATATTAGATACATCATATAGAGTTTATAACAAGAAGGATTCTGAATGACCAAGGAAAATGTGTTGGATCATTCACATCAATTGACTTTGAAWTTTACTACAAGATGTCATATGTTGAAATCTACTTCACCAACAAGTGGATGAGAGTATTTACTCATGACCATAAACACTATGACATCCTTTYTTATTGGTATGAGGAAGGGAGGAMTTTCAAATCTCTAAGAAGTAAGMATTTCCCCACCATACACCTCAAGTCAAGATACACATGGGTAGAGAAACTGGTAAGAAATATCTATGGAGAGAAATATGCAAACCATGGGAGGATAGGTTGGGTGCCAATGATATATGAGATAACTATGGGAGGCAAGATTTTCAATTAGGCTATTATCTTATCCAACTAACTATCATAAGCTATAGTAAAGGCTCAATTAGATGCATTCTTAGGAACCCTATAATTTTACATGTGTTCCTACCTATTGGATATGGTTTGTGCTTTGAACACATTCACGGGGTTAGGATCATCATGGTCCCCAAAGAAACCCCCTGTTCATTTCTATTTTAAAGACTTATGGAAGAATATGTATAAATTTCAATTTTCCCTTGTCTACGGTGACTTCCTAGTGCCATTGTATGATCTTGTCTTTTGTAAAACTTGCCCTATAATATCTCCAATGGCTATGGAAGTATTGAAAGACATTGGAGATTGGTACATATATGAATACTCCACCTATTTAAGGATCTATGGTGTTACACATGCACCTCRTACACTTCTATCTTATGTGCCAAATAGGTTGATCATTCAAGAATTAGATACCAAACCACTCTACATGGTTTTAATGCATGCTTGATCAAACATAAAAAAAAAAAAATTGTCACCCAACTTCTCCATTATATATAAGCATGTATGGATTAAAATATTCTACATGGGCCATAATGGAAGGGGAAAATATTGGCAAATAGTATTTTAAACCTGAAAGAATTCAAATGCATGATCCCATGTAGATTATTGAAAAAATAGAGTTAAGATGAAGATCTTCTTCCCCTGAAAAAACCTTGCAAAAGAGCATTAACTTATGAAGATGTTTTAAATAATCTACAAGTTATTGCTCAAGAAAAAGAGAGAAGAAATAAAGATGAATATGAAAGGGATACTATTGAGAGACAAGACCTTCAAGAGAAAAGAAAAGAACAAAAAAAGAGAAGGCCAAAAGCATTAAAGAAATCCAAAGAAGAAGATGAGGCCAAAATAAAAGAAGAAGCTCGGAGAAAAGATGCCAAGAAAGAGGAATTGGAAAAGAAAAAGAGGTTGATGCTAAAGGAAAAGTTCAATTTTTAGCAAAGAAGGAAAAAGCCAAAAGAAAAGCTAAATCAGATGCAGAGGCCAAGAAAAAATAAGCAGAGAAAAAATCCAAAGATGATGTAGAGGCTGATAAGTGAAAGCTAAGGCTAAAACTAAAAAAGTAAAGATGCAAGAGTTACCTAAAAAGGAAGTTAAAGGAAAAGCTGAGGAGAAGAAGAAACTAGAAGATGAACTAATGAAGGAAAATCACAATGATATTGGAGTATAAGAGACAAGACAAGAAGGGGAAGAATTAGCCTAGTAGACAAATGACAATCGGGGGAATATGGAGCAATACAATTCTTCACTAATGGAATAAGTCTTTGCTACTCAAACCTTTTCTATTTCCTTTACCAGGTCTAGGCATGATAGAAGGAGGTGATGGTGCTATTCCAACACTAGTAGGTGAAGTTGTCAATCTAGAATTCTTTCATTTGATAAACAAAGAAAACAACTTAATGGTGATAAGGAAAAATAATAAAAGAAAGAGAAGTAGCTTGGATTCCAAAGTGGTGCTCACCACTAAGACTATGGTGATGGATACAAGAAAGTTGAGTTTCTCTTCCTCTGCTTTTTGTTGGTTTAGCCATTGCACAAGATGATGTTCATAAAGCCGTGGATGTAGAGAAGAAGAGAAATAATATAAAAACACAACCACATTATTGGAAAACCAATTTAACTACTACAAATCCAACAAGTATCAACCTTCGAATTTTATTGATTATGATTTCAAGGTACAAAATGAATTAAACAATGTACAAAGAGAATTAACAAAACATGTGTAGGCCTACCCAGCCAAGATATAGCTAATGACATGAACCATATTCAAGCATGTGAACTTTCCTATCAACAAGCTCAATTATAGTTTGATAAAGTAAGGGTTTGGAAGTCCTTCCTAGAGGAAATACCTATAGAGATTCCCATCTTCACCCATGAATCCTTTGAAGATATGTATTTCATATTGAGATATTGGAAACAAGAAACTCACAATGCTATCAAGGGAATTACACATGAGGTAAAAGACTCTACTATATTATGGTAGGTTATAGAGAGTATGACAAATAATTTCCACTTGCCCTCTTTTGAACCAGAAGACATTTTTTTTCCACGGGTACATGCATCTAAGGACTTGGATAATTATATCAACACAAGTAGAAAATATATCATCTCTCTATCTAAAATTAATGAAGCAACCATCTATAAGTTTAGTGATGCTCCTACCAAGGACCTAACATTGATACAAAAACTTTTCCGCCTAAGATGGAGAAATTTGAAAAATAATTGATGCAAAGTATTGCATCTTATAAAGCCCCTTTTAAACATCATAATTCTTGGACCCCAGGGAGATGCATTGAATCAAACTTTTGAGGCATTGATTTCTTATGTAAGGAGATGGAAAAAAGAAAGGGATGAATCTTCCTCAAGTGAAGTGGGGCAATATTCTAGAGGAGGGGATTGAAACAACTAAGGAGGGGATCTAAATACATGAA
>JASDQU011310874.1:2112-25223 GCA_032191745.1 Picea mariana | reverse complement strand
AATTGGTATATAAGATCTCATTATTTTTGTGAGACAAGAAACCTCCTCCCCACAACTATTTGATTGTTAAAGTTTAAGGTGGTATACATACATATCCTAATCCCTTTAAATTTGAATTATATAAGATGAAATTTATTACTAAAAACAATTATATTACATTTCTCAATTACATTATATTTCTCTTATTATTATTCTTTCAAACACCCCACTAAACCATCTTTTATATATATTTATACTAAAACCACTAAACCATCTTTCATACATATTTATACTAAAATCAATGGATTTAAGATTAATATTATATTTAATATTTTAATTAAACTCTTTTAAATTATAAAAAAATTAAACAATATGATAATGTTTATTAATGTTTAAAATTATCTTTATAAGATCTTTTAAAAAGTAGGATTATTTGGTTTGTTTTAAAATTTTGTTTGTGTTTTAAAATTTTTAAGAAAAACATTTCTAAAGATCATAGTTTTGACAAGTTAAAAGGTTAAGAAAATTGGTATTGTAACAAATATTTTGAAATCAAAATATGATATAATGTTGGCCTAACATCTTAAGAAAGTTATTTTTCATTTTCAAATCTTTTAATATTATAAATATACACATTCTTTAAAACCATAACATTTTAGGAATTGTCCAACTTCTTATTATTTTAAGATGGAATTGATAAAATTTTATTTTTATTTTTTCAATATTTATTAAGAATTGTCCAACTTCTTATTATTTTAGGATGGAATTGATAAAATTTTGTTTTTTATTTTTCCAATATTAAATTTTTCATTTCACTGATTAAAATTGCTCAGAATTAAAACATTACAAGTATAGTCTGATGAATTTTTCATTTCCCTGATTAAAATTGCGCTCAGAATTAAAACATTACAAGTATAGTCTGATGAATTTTTCATTTCACTGATTAAAGTTGCTCAGAATTACAACATTACAAGTATAGCATGCGTAATGAAACCAAATGGGAATTTATATTATTTATTTTTACTATTTATATTATTAAAAAAATTATGATAATGAAAGTATACAATGATTTTATTTTTAATATCCAAAATCCTGATTCGAATATTTTGAAAGTGTAAAGTGAAGATTCGAAAAGCGTAAAGTGAAGATTTGAAAAATCCGTGATGTATCGTTTTCTGAACAGCTACAAAATGTGCATGTTCATCTGAGGATCAGTATAATATCCTTAATATCCTGAACGTTGGGAAGAAAACAAGAAGGAAAACCGTAATTAATTATTGTCTTCTTTACTGTTTTTTTTAAATGGTCAAGGTTATGACCATTTCAAAAATTTGACTGAATTAAGTGTCGTTTTCTTTACATTATCTTTCCCAGTTTTAGTAGATTCCTGATCCACACAGGCGCTAGCACATTATGCATATTCTCATCTTTATTTATAAGTTTCAGTCTTCTAATGCACATCCCATACAGTGAAAGCCTTTAGTTTGGTTGCTAGTTTGGGGATGGAAGGCCATGGGATAATGAAGCTTGTAACCAAGTAAATTTTAGAGAGTTTTCCAAAAGTGGCTGAGAAAGTGGAGTTTCAGTCCGAAATGATGGAGAGAGAAGTGGAAAGATGTTCAGAAATGCTGGAAAAATAATAGGGAATCAACTTGTGAAGCATTGATAATCTTGGTTGGGATAATAAAAAATGGTCATCTTGGAAAAACGACAAAAAATACAAATAATAATAAAAATGTAATCATGTTTGTAGAGTGTGGGAGGAATATCAGTGATAAAATCCATGGAAATGGACTCTCAATGGTAACAAGGAAGAGGGAGGGAGGAAGGTTGAGTTTGTGATTGGTAGGTTTAGCGTGGCTACAAGAAACATAATGATAGATGAAATTTTCCATTGTAATGTCCCTAATCTGAACCTTTTGCAATTGTACATATAGGCATTGGCACCTAGTTTTGGTTTTGCATGGACTAGGGTAAGTGAGCGGAGAATTGTTGTCAAGGAAAGGGTGCACATATTTAATAATATTGTGCATACCTAAATAAGTGCATGGGATTTTGCATCAAGGGAAGGGTGCGCACATTCCATAGTGTTGTGTGTACTTGGGAAAATGTGCAAGGTTTACCTGAAAGTGCACATCTAGCATGTTTATGTGTGTGTGTGTGTATGTATTGAGGTCGGAGATCCTATGTAGTTATGAGGCTAGTGAACCGGGATGCAAATAAGCCAATGTGTCTATCCATGTAAAGTATAATTATACTCAAGTTACTAATCATATCATATCATTGCGCGTAGAAAGAAATGGGGGCTAACTACACCAAAAAAGGGGAATGGGGTGCGACTTAAGTCATAAGGAATATTTTATTAATATTTCTAGGAAAGCGTATGTTATGGATAATTATTTATGCTAAGTTCCTGAGGGAAGGGAACGAGTCACCAAGTGGCTAAAGCTACTTATGAAGGTGACAAGTGTCGAGTTTAAGGCATGCAATATATATTGTTGGACTTAGTGTATTTTGGGTGATGGTTATTCATTTTCTTACAGGTAGAAGGGGTTGGCGGTATGGAAAATCAACTATTACCTTATCTATAGAAAAGAGATTGTAAGGGGTTTTATGTTCTGTAACCAGAGTGAATTTGTCGAAGAGACGAGTTGTCACACTTTTGAGCAGTCTCTCTAGGTGAGAGAATTGTTGTTGAAGAGGTGGGTTTTCAGGCGAGTGAGCATACTCTCCAAGTGTGAGTTGGGAATTGTTCCCTGGTGCATTGGACACTAGATGCAGGGTTCAGAGACTTCCTATTCGGCTTATTGTTTGAACCCTGGAAGGGAAGTGGGGCAGTCGAGGGATTGTTGAGAAGAGAAGGGGCACACTTCCTTGGGTGTGACAGGTGTGTGGGGAATGATAAACTGTAGGCTAGTTGTAACAATGGTACCTTGGATTGAGAAATTATGTTGAGTATCAGACCTTAGCCTGTCATTAGGAAGCCTTTTTCCCTAGTGGACTTAAGCCCCAACTCAGGGGTGACATGTTGCTGAAAGATTATGAGCAAGAGATTCTATGGTTGGGAGGAACGTCTGCGTTTTTCGCACAGTTTGTGACTTTTCATAAAAGATAAGCGTCTTATATGCTTGTCTCATTTACTATGTTCTTAATATTTGTGTTTAACATGGGTTTGATTCTTGTATGTTGTTGCATATAAGTTATTGTTGTTATTTTGTAATATGATGCTTGCACATGTAAGGTGGTGTTGATAGATAGTAATTGTAGGTGTGCATGAGTATAATAGTTATTGTTAGTTTTCATGTTAAGTTAAACTTATGAATTTGGTTATGAGTCTTCAAAATGAGTTTGAATGGTCGTGTGCATAGAGAATACTCTATGTGCATGTTGGGCGCATGCCTGTTTTGGAATAAATACTAATTTTGGAGAATAAAGCACAAGGAAGGAAAAGACAACTGGCAGAAAAAGCAATATGTGCAAGGTAAACACTCATGCAGAAGAGGAAAGCATGTGAGGCACGCATGCAATAATACCTAAGAATGATAGGGTTAGGGTTTTGGTAAGAAGATGTAATGGTTAGTAAACCAAAAACATGTATAAATAGTTACCTAGGAGGTGTAGGTCAGGGTTCTCAGTTGGTTATTGTGTTGTTGATCATTGTTACTATGTTGTTCGAAGACTGGATGTCTGTAAATTCCAATCCCATTTTGTAAGTTGTTGAGTTGAGAGGAAATAAGGTAGATCTTTAGGGTTACATCACATGGTAAGGAGCCTAGTGTGATATAGTCTTCCTCATTATAGATCTCGAAATGTTTTGATGGAGATTTGTAATGCGCGAGGCATTGTAGTTTTGGAAACGTAATAATAAAAGAGTAGAGAAACCAAATATTTGTGGGCGTAGCTCCGGAGGGGTGAACCATGGTAGATCATGTGTTGTGGGATTGAGTATTGAGTATTTCCTTTACGGTTAATGATTATTTGTTAAACAAATGCATGAATGATTTGGTTAGATTTGTTACTTTACATGCATGAATAATAATGACAGATTAATCAAGATGAGTTGAATGTTAGATTAAACAAATAAAGATAGAAAAGTTTAATCCCAGATCCCCATTCATTCCTAGGATGCAAGCAACTGAGCGTTGCAGCCACCCATAAGAACTATCTCGGGTGAGACTGTGCAGTGCATTCTGTGCGTTATGTTGCCTCATGGTTTACGAGGAGGGCCGATAGTTTTAGGAGGTTTTGTTGGAAACCATAGTAGATATGAACCTGGGTTAGCCCAAGAAAGGTAGCAAGAGTGAAGTCAAACCAACAAAATGGTTTTGTTGCCAGTTGGAAGAGAATGGGATTGAGTGAATGAGATCTGTTGAAGAATCGTGAAAAGAATGTCCGATTTGGTGAGGAAACGTTAAAAGAATGAGAATATAAAAGGGGATGTTTATACCATAGAACCCAACAAAGGCGAAGATCAAGAGTTGGTTGAAAACAAAGGAGCTGGAATTTGCGCAGAAAGATAACAGAAACATGGATTTAACACCGCACAAATATTTGGACAAGTATGTATTTAGCAGCTTGCATGAAGTATTTTTATGTGATTTCCCGCATGTGTTGTAGGAGTGGATATTGAGATTGAAAGAAAACCACCCTACAAATCGGATCAGACAGCTAGAGTGGAATTATGTGGAGATCGCGCAGTTACAACAACTTGACAATAAATTTATGCGCGTAGTAGATTTCTGGTTAGACAACATTGTTGCAGGATTTATCACAGAATTTGCAGTAGATATTGCAAAGTCTTACAACGTAGTAGAGAAAGAGTTCTTGAAGGGACCTAGAGGTAGGTATATCAGATTGTTGTATACTTCCATTAAATTTTTATTGTATAACAAAGGTGTAATGACAATGGCATCAAACAACTAAACTTCCCTGCGTGCATGGAGGAAGGGGGGAAGCACTTACAAGAGACAAAGATATGTTGAAAGAGATGGATAAAGGAAAGAAGGAGGAGGCCTTGGATCTAATCATGATGGAGGAAGAACAGATCAAGAAGATCATGGCAATAGTTGGAAGAACACGTAGTTGAGCACCTTACCAATACAAGATGAACAATAAAAAGAGAGCAATAGCCGCAAAGGAAGGCTTGGTAAGTGTTGAAGAAGAGGTAGAGGATCTTCGAGATATGGAGAAGATTGAGGAAATATTGCATGCGAAATATGAAAGGAAGACAAGAGGTCCAAGAGAAGAAACTGTAGGTAGAACTCCTATCCATATCAATGTCAGTGTGGAACCCATAAACCCATGTGCGACTAATACACCAAAGAGAACACCACAGTTTAGACAACCAAATTTCAGTGGAAGAAACACAGTAGGAAGTACATCTACATAGGGACAAACAACTGGGGGAGCCAATTCAGGAAGCATTAGTCAAGCCTCTACATTGCGTGGAGGTAGTAGTTCAACATTCGGGATGAAAAGACATGATCTCACCATCAGGTTACCAAAATTAAAGGGAGAGGCATCAGAGGACCTCGATAAGCCTTCGTTCATATGGGAGAAGATCTAGGAAGCAAAGCAGATCATGTATGAGGATACAAAACTTGCACAATTATCTATCACACTAAGAGACCCGCACTGGATTGGTACATGAGCTTAGTTGCAAACAATCCACCAAGAAGAACCAGAACAATTGTGGATATCAAGAAGTTGTTGATAAATGAATTCCATAAGCCGAGCTCAAAGGATCAGTACATGAATGAGATGATAGAGATCAGACATAAACCAAGGGAATTTCTCTCAAAGATTGACCCGAGATTCAAACGATTGAAGGGAAAGATGAAGTATGTCATGAAATATATGCAACATAGGCATATGTTTGTGAATTCACTACTACCACACTTGAAATACCCTTTGAGACAACAGAAGTTTCAGACCCAAGTAGAGGCTCTGCAGGAAGCCTTGCAACTAGAAGAGAACCAATATCAGAAGACAGATCCAACAATAGAGGAGTTGAAGGAGGACCTAAAGAATCTAACATTTCAATTAAACCAGAACATGGGTAAGTACAAAAGAGAAGTTAGTTGGTGTACCACATGTAGGAAAAAATGACATCACAAGAACAAATGCCCAACATTCGCACAGTACATGGCAACAGGACTGCCAAACCCTTTGCCATCAGGAGGACTATGGTGTGAGATCTGTAAGACACAGGGTCATGATTCATATCATTGTCCAATGATGCATAAATAATAGACACTGATTAAGAGTTTATATTGAAACTTTTGCAAGTCAGTAGGCCATGATGACAAAGATTGTAGGACAATGGAGCTGATGAGGGAAAGAACATCAGATACCTATAGGGTGTAGGTAGAAATGATGACAGGGTAATCTGCACCACATTTTAACCATGTACCAGCCCCATATAACACTGCACCACAACAATATAACATTGCAAAGCTGCAGTACAATATTATGCAGCCACAGTGTAATCCTGCATAGTACAATCAAGTCCTTCTGTACAACACACCATGAGGAGATAGAGATGGCTACAGAGGTGGAGGATCAGGTAGAGGAGGATTTGGAAGAGGCATAGGACCAGTGGTATGCCATAACTTTCAACAACCAGGACACTATATAAGAGAATGTCCACTTCCACCTGCAACATGTATGTATTGTCGCACATCAGATCATGACACAGAAGATTGTCCGACACTATTGGGGAAGAATCAGGAAAAGAGAAATCAAAACAATTAGAATGTTCAATGGATTTCTACAGAAGTAAGGGATGATGGAAGAAATATCAACATAGTTACATGCGAAGGAGCTAATACAAGAGATGACGTAGTAAGACAAGATCCATGACAACACCAATGGGTGAAGAAGAATGTTGAACCATAGAAGCAGTTTGATGCGCAGAGAAAGAAGGAGTTATTCAAGCAAACTAGGAAAGAATTATTGAAGCCATACATTGTGTCTACATCAACTGCACAACACACTTAGGACGTACCAACATACAAAATTCCTTCATCATTGGATCACACTAATGAAGCACAACCTATAGGACATGTAAGTACCATAAAGGATTTTCTGCAATCCTATGTTAAACTACTAAATGATCCATCATCTATTAAAATGTTACAAAATATGTTTAAAATATGTAACAAAGACGTAGAGGGAAAGCTACAACAGAAAACAATTAATCATCTACATACAAGGAGGAGAACAAGTAGATGATTCAGACTGAATGCCAACATTGGATATTTCAACATGGGGTATATTATAATGAATTTAGGATCCGAAGTAAATGTGTTACCCAAGAAGACATGGAAATGTATGGGAGATCCCACATTAGGATATTCACCTGTTCAACTGAAACTAGAAAATCAACACAAAGTTCTGTCAATTGGAAACCTAAAGGGTGTGATAGTAAACTAGATGGAGTGTGCACTAAAGCTGATTTCGAATGATAGAAATAGTGGATGGAAAAACACCTTACCCAACATTGCTTGGCTTGGATTAGATGTTTGACATCTAGGCCATAATCAATTTGAATACAAGGAATATTCCATTCGATTCAGGAGAGTATAGATTCGTTGCGCCACTAGACCCATCGTAAGGAGAAAGGTGTGTAGAACCCACTTGCTTAGATCTAGAGGAAATCAACCAGTTATACAGAACCACCAAGCGAGAAGAAGATTTTGTAAATCCAACTGCAGATGGAGTACTCAGCTGGAGAATTATCACATCATGTGCGTCAGAATTAGATATATGGTTGGAGAATTGGCAACAGAGATTAAATGAAGTATCCACAAGAAGGTGTGCAATAATAGACCGCACAGTAAGATGGGTAGGTATAGAGATAAGAGAACCTCCTAGTTTTCAAGGGGTGAATGACTTAGAAGAATTCCTAACAAGATACGAAGAATAAGTGTTAGAAAATCATAGGCTCTTAACTTTAGACATAACACTCAAGGCAACACCTGCAATATGGCGGGGTGTGCACAAAGAGATAGTCAAGGACTGGTACCAATGTAAGTGATTACTGCACATCGGATTTGGCGCAGAATAGGGAAGCAATCAAATACAGAGATATGATGGACATGGGACACTAGCATAACACTTGGAAACGTGTAGAACGCTATGGAAAATGACACCACCAAAATAATGGCCTCATCACTTCATTCACACATTGGAAGGAATTCCAGCAAACTGGTATGTAGACCAGGAACTACGCAGAGGCACTGTAGAATGGACAACATTACAACATAATTTTATAGTCACTTTCTCATTTAAACATGAGAACCCAAAAATGGATTCAACACTCAAACAAATTAGAGGGGTGATATTTATTAAGGAACCAGTGGTTGAACTTATAAAAGAGTACCAACAATAGAATAGACAAACAATGAAATAACTATTCTCGGGCTATCATGTACAGGACGAAGCACCAAATGAAGATGACCCATGCAACATTCAAATTACAAAAATTGAAGGGGAAAGAGAGGTGGTCGTGCAGTTCAAGTACATCGCCAACTTCAAGGTATCCAAGCACAATATGTGGATTCAAGCACACAGGGATCCAGGAAATGAGTGTCTCCAATTGAGATAATACATCATAGAGGAAAACGTAGATATGGCCATGAGATATTGGCCCGACAGCTGGAAGATCCCAGTATTAAATAAGGAAGTACCTAAGGGCATGAAGGTGGATGCAGGACAAACCAAGACACCTATTGGAGACAAAGCTACACTCAAAAGGCCTAAACCAACACAGAATCCAGCGCAACAAAAGAAGGGGGGTGCATCAAAGAAGGATGCACAGACAGAGAAGAAGGACACTACCTCACAACAAAAAGAAAAAGGACCGAGGACCAAGTGAACACAGAGAACCCCCTCAGCATATACTCCACAAGAACCAAGGCTACCTAAGTGACCAATTTCACAGTTAGAAGGAATGTGCAAGAAAGAAAAGGCACATAAAGAACTGCTTGATTACACGATCACAGAGGACGATGTTGACCTCGTGGCTCCGAAGGTGCAAGACCGCATTGCAAAATATTTTGAAGAAGCCAAGCACCAAAGGGGTCGATACAAGATGACCTGACTGGCATAAAGCAGGTCCTTGAACAAATCAGAACTGCATAGAGGTCTGGAAGGGGAACAAAATCCTTGCCCGAGGGAGAAACAACAACGTCGACAAGGACGATGCCACAAACATAATACACTATTCACACAACTATGCAGGTGAGTCTAACATTTAGAGTAACAAATGACATGTTGCATATGGATGAAACCCCAACATAGATGCCACTGAAATATTTGGCACAGGTCGACATGGTATTAGATAAGACACCAACAAAGGCATTGTACAGAATCCAAGTCAGCGTCACGCAAGAGGTGCAGTCACGTGCAAGGACAAACGTGGTAGACATGTAGGAAACTAAAAGTGATAAGGAATAATTGGAGCTTGTGGTCAAACAAGTAAAGTTTGAGACCAGAGAAGAGAAAGAGCACGCAGATAAAATTGAACAGAGGGTGAAAATAGTCTACAACCACCTTATGGACACCACGCAAGTCGAGAGTCCAAGGATTGAGGAGAAACTCAATAAGATTGCCCAAACCATCGGCCATTATAGGCAAAAAATTGAGGAACTAAAGGAAAAATTGACTCTGACGACTCCACCTAAGGTTGGGGATCAAAAAAAAGTAGATGTTGCACTCCAACTAGAAGAGTTGGAGAAACAAGCTAACACGACAGCATAACTGTTTGACATAACAATGCAACTTTGGACAACATTGGAGGAAGATGAGAAGGTGAAACGACGGGACTAGGAGGAAGAGAGGATAAATGCATCAATCCAGGACCTAAAGTAGAGGCCTAAGATAATGGGCATGACTGATCATTTAAAAGGAATGCAGGAGATGAATATATTGCAGGATGAACTAAAGATGATGTAGGCGCACAAACAAGAGAGATAGGAATAGATGGAATCCCTCCAAGAGCAAGCAAAAAAAATGGTTGCGCAACTAAAGGCAGAGAAGAAGAATATGGCACAGACTCAAGTGGAATGTACAACCATAGTTCAAAAGGAAGTCACAACACAGAACTTAGAAGCGCTTACAAAAAAGGTCACGCAGGTCCAAACACGAGGAAGGGGACTTGCAGACAAGTTCCACAGTCAAGCAGAGGCTGTCAAGGGAGTGCACAGTGCCTAGGTGGCTTGGTATGAGACACATATTAGTGTTGGGGGCATGTTGCGGATAGGGCCATTTTGGAATAAATATCAATTTTGGAGAATAAAAAACAAGGAAAGAAAAGACAACTGGTAGGAAAAGAAGCATGTGCAAGGTAAACACACATGCAGAGGAAGAAAGCATGTGAGGCACACATGCAAGAAGACCTAACCATGCTAGGGTTAGGGTTTTAATAAGAATATAAAATGGTTGGTAAGCCAAAAACATGTATAAATAGGTACCTAGGAGGTATAAGTTAGGGTTCTCAGTTGGTTATTGTGTTCTTGGTCCTTGTTGCTATGTTGTTCAAAGACTGGATGTTTGTAAAATCCGATCCCATTTTGTAATTTGTTGCATTGAGGAGAGAAATAAGGTATATATTGAGGGTTAGATCATAGGTTGAGGAGACTGGTGTGATCTATTCTGCCTCATTATAGATATCGACATGTTTTGATGGAGAGTTGTAATGCGCGATGCATTGCAGTTTTGGAAACAAAATAATAAAATGGTAGAGAAACCAAATCTTTGTGGACGTGGCCTAGGAGGGGTGAACCACGATAGATCATGTGTTGTGTGATTGAGTATTAAGTATTTCCTTTACTATTAATTATTAGATCTTAAACAAATGCATGAATGATTTAGTTATATCTGTTACTTTACATGCATGATAAGAATGATGGATTAATCAAGATGAGTTGAATGTTAGATTAAAAAAAAAAAGATAATAGAGTTTAATCCCATATCCCCACTCATTCCTGGGTTGCAATCACCTGAGAATTGCAGCCACCTGTTGACGGGTCCTAAATCCCTTTAACTCAACAGCAGGAACCATACTCACCACCGAGGCCCAATTAGACTCTACAACGTTTAAGAATGGAATGGTTATCCAAATCTTGCCATCCGACCAATTAATCGATGGGATTTAAGTTTTCTTATGAAGGCCTCTCCTTCAGTTCATACATTCTCTTTTTTTGTATTTTCTCTTAGATGTGATTGGTATAACATGGAAATCTAGTATAAACCAACTAGGCAACAAATGGGAACAAACTTTAACTATTGGATCTTTGGCTGGGCTTGGGATAACCCTTACACCCTAGCATGCAGACAATGATCATATACCATAGCCCTAGTACTAATACATTAACTACGCAAATATTCCAATTACTGACTGAGATACAAATTATCAGAAGAAAACATGCATGTGACAAATGATGGCAAGAAAAATAATTCACTCAAATCTAATCATCAATCACATAATAACACAAAGATTCATTTTCATCATTAAAGAAAGAACTGTAAAATATTTCATCAGATAACTTATCAATAGATTTAATATCTCTTACTCGTTACTGCATCCATTCATTAGATGGAGTAGGAAATAGTTATTCTCCATATTCAATCATACACGCATTTGATGAAAACATAAACTTGTCTCTGGTCCACAAGGACTTCTCAATCAAAGGTAGCTCCAAAATAATTCTTAACAAAACAAAAAATGAGAGTTTCTTGCAACAACCATCGACCCTTCACTAATCGGTTGATGCTCTTATTTATAACATAAAATTCACTAAAAATGACAGCTAAAGTGCAGATAAGTAAAACATAATTCACCACATGGCATTCTCTTCTATGGTTTTTCTATTAGTCATCTCAAGATATCACTTAAGAGGGTGATTCTTCTCGTACTCAAACCACTTGATGAACAACTCCTCAAAGGTGTTGGCCTATGGGAATCTATGATGTTCCATCGGGGCCATGTAAATCTCTCTTATCTCTACCACATGTGCCCGATACTTGGCTAGACTAGCACTTAATTGTTGCAGCATAGCGCAGGCTTTGATCAGGTGTTCCATAAACTGTCGCATCTGACCTGGTGTTGTGTATGTCACCTTTGTTGGTTCTTTGACCCATGATGAATCTTGCTCGATGTGCAATTTGACTATGTCACACAAGTCGTCAAAGTCATTGAGCATGCCAAACTCGGGGAGTCTGATATCCTTCATCGCCTCGTTGATTTTGAACCAACTCTTCTTGCACTTGGCCCATTTTCTTTGAATCTCCCAATGAGGCTCCCAATCGATTTTTTCCCAATACTCCGAGGCATATTTCCTACAATCAAAAAATGAAATCCTTTAGGGGCCACATATAGAGAAACACTGGGTAAAATACATGTATGAAGCGTAAGCATGAAAAATCTAGACTAGTACATATTTGTAAAGCTTTCCAAACCTGGTTATTTGATACTCATGGGATCTCTGCATCTTTCGAATTGATTTCTTTGCTTCTGTTAGCATCGTCACTTTTCTCTAGTTAGGGTGGGTCTTAGTCGGGTTACGTCTGTGTGCCAAAGAATGAAATATTGGGTACAGAAAAACCTAAGGGTCGAAGTCACGCCAGTGTCCGGTTGGCCCTTGGAGTCAGGAAAGGATGTCAGAGCCAATCATGTGTTAAGAGTATGAGTATGTTCCAAAAGAGTTGGTTCCTATCATAAGGGAAGTCGTTAGGTGTCTCAGGTCGAGGCAAGTTGTTTAAACAAAAGTCACATTAGAAAGTGCAACAACCATCATCAACTCATCATGAAGGATGAATAGTGAAAAATCACAGCACTTGTGTTACACATGCCCTACAACTCCTATTGGTTGCACCTCACATGCCCCAGAACATCTTCGTTGCTCGAATGTGCCACAAAATTTTTTTAGTTTTCTTCAAAACATCCAGTCGCCATGAATTCAGTGTTCCCTAGCACGTTTCCACCCATGACCCACTCTGTTATAAATTCTGGATGTTCTGCATGCATTCTACTCACCAGTCGAGCTTATGCATTGTTGATAGTTCACCTCGCGAGCTCGGATTGATCAAGTTTTCCACCTCGGGCCTTCTCCAAGTCCCTCGCACATAAGATATATATGTGTTGCACCATGGGAATCCCTCAAAACATAAGAAAGAGCACGCTGAGCAGCAGAAGCGTCAAGCCTAAGCCTCAAAGAGACTGGGATTTGTTCTTACTTGCAGCGGGCATCCCTGAGGTTTCAAAGGGGAATTCCCCTCTGCACATGGAAACAATGATATTGCACCTTGCAAAGGAAAAAGTGGAAGAATTTTCGTTGGAAGGAAAGACATTGGAAGACATGCCTCCCCAACAGTAGATACCCCGGAGAAGGAGCAATCCAAGGAAGAACAAGGAAGTTGTGGAAACCGAAGTCCCAAGCGAGCTGCAGGCAAGATCGACTGCTGAGGAATCACTTATGTGCTCTATTTGTCTAGATTCATCAAAGGTACAAGTCAAGAAACTGGGAGAAGAATGAGGAGGAAAGATGCCATGGGAACTAACATTTGAGAGCCAACTCAACCACTGAAATGGGAACATATTTCCATTTCTGAACTCTACCAGGAAAATAGAGAATTAAGATGACAATTGGTGGCAAAGACCCTTGAGGTGTCATCATCACAAGGCCACGAAGGGAACGTGACGTGGCTCAAGAGACAACTCCAGGAAGCTCAAGATACAATCGTCCAACTGCATGAAGCACAAAGGACGTCGGAAGAAAAAAAGGCTCGTTTCCTAGATTCTAGGGATAGTAGCTAGAGAGCAGGGTGGCCCAAGTGGCGCCTTCACCTATATATTTCATGTTTTTCAATGTAAACCAGGTCAGTTGGCCAAATAGTGTAAAGAGTGTCTATTCTATGTAATTTGAACTCGATCAAAATTTAATGTATGAAACATTGATGAAAGGATTCTAGTTGTAGCAGTTGGATGTATTGTTTCCTTTTTTTGTGTATGTATTTCCTGTGTGCTTTGTCCATATCTTTTCCTGTCTGATTCAGATTGTATTTTTGAACCTGGGATTCATTGCACAACGCCCCTTGTTTGCATCATTCATACAAATAGTATTTCCTCCAAGTTAGCCCCAAATTCATACTCAATGGTGCTCTGAGTCGTTTTGTGTGTTTTTCGTTGATATCCTTCTACGAAAAACCTACGATGTCGATCAATTTCATCGTACGATGTCGACATGGCATGACAGGCTCAAGACATGGGGTATTGAATATCAGTGACTTAGCTTGCGAGTATTGGTCGGACTTGGAACTTTAGTTGAGTTGTGCATTCTAAGCTAAGCCTAGGATTGTTGATGCCGAAAAGGTATTGGGGATCGATGTTCGGGGATAAACCTATCGTGTAGTTTCCTTTGGGTTAGCATCCTCAAAAATCCTGATGCTGAAACATTTTGAAAGTCGGCGATCAGATAAAAAATTTAGCGTGGTCCAAATGTTCGTCGCGATTTGGTCTTCTCTGATTTTGCTAAGCGCATCGAGTATCAACTATCAACAATATCATATATTTCTTCGTTAATCTCTACTCTCTTTTCCCTTTACCAATGCTGAAGGGGATCGGTTATCAACGATATCCTTGTGTGATGCTTATCGTGAAAGAAAAATTTGTTTTGTCGATGTCGGTGAAGATAGACGCTCAGTGACTGCGGTTTTTTTGAATGATTTTCATTCATATTTTAATTCCTTTTGATGTCGAATTTGGGTGCATTGAGGGGAAGTGTTTTGGCTATTGATTCCTTATTTAAGTGTTAATTCTTTTTAATTCATGAGTTTTCATAGATTCAAGCAAAGTTTGGAAGACTTAATGAGAGTCAGAAATGATAAGCAAAGGCAACATTTTTGTAGTCGAATTAGACAGTGCAAAAGATCAAGTGGTACCCAAAAATTAAAAATTGACATAGTATTTTTAGGGTGTGTTGAGTGCTCAACAAATGACGACTTACTAGGCTCCTTCGGGCTCAACTGATGAGAAAACTAGTGGAGAACTTAACTAGTTTTAAATTAGAGCCTCTTTTTCCCTTGCATTTGAAGTTCTTCGGTTGATTCTTCTAGGTCTGCCTGTGGGGTTTTCAACCTTTATTCCTCCTTTGTTTCCTATAACCCTAACTCACACTCTCTTTTACAAAAATATAGTAAAGAATTCAATGGCATGGAGCCTCTAGTTACCTTTACTCACTTTCCATGGTGTTTCTCTGTTGTCAGCAAGTGTCTATAGCCACGAAAGAGTCACCTTGATTTCACAGACCTTTCTCCACTACAAGCGAGCGTCCATAGCCCTGACGTAGATATCTACACACCCTCTCCTTCTGTGCGCTCGTTTGATATAGTTGAATTTTATTTCGGCATAATGTCCTGAGCGAGCAGGAGAGGAGGACGTCTGTTATTTGCGAGATGAGATGGTTAAGGTGAAACTTACTAGCTCTGTCTTTGAGGTGCTTGCAGTCCCTTCCAGCTTGTCATCTTTCCCTTAAGGTTTTACCAAACTACTAGACAGACACTTCTAACATTTCTCCAAAGTATGGGGAATTCCCTATAGCTTCCTTGGGTGTAACTCTATCTTCCCATAAAGCGTTATGGAGTAGATTATGCCAATTCCTCTCGCTGTCTGCAACCGTTTTATTCAATATCCTCACTAGGTTCTTATTAGTTGATTCTGCCACTTTGTTTCCCTGTAGATAATAATTTGTAGAGTATATAATTATGATTCCTTTGTCTAGGGAAAACTTTGTTAATAAGGTGGAATAAAAATAAGTTGCATTATCAAAAATAAGAACAGACGGGACACCGAACCTTGTGATTAGCTGTTGTTCTATGAATTGGATTACCACCTTCTCATTTACATGAGTCAGAGGGATGGCCTCTACCCATTTCGTGAATTAATCGGTGGCAGTAAGTTTGTACTTGTGTTTTTTTTAAGATATTGGCGTAATCTCTCCTATGATATCTAACCCCCATTGCTCGAACGACCTAGAAATGGTCACCGGTTGGAGTGGGACTGCTGCTCTCTTTTCCCTCTCGACGCTTATTTGACAAGTTTTACAGTGTCTAACGTAGGTGTGAGCATCCTTGAACAAAGTGGGCCAATAATAGCCAACTCTCAGTATCTTATGAGCGGTAGTGTCTCCTGCAAAATGTCCACCTACAGGGCCATCATGGAGCTCCTTTAGAACTTTGTCTGCATCTTCACGTTTGAGGCATCTTAAAAGTACCCGATCATAATTAGCCTGGAATAGTACCAAATTTATGAGGCGATATTGTGAAGATTTTAACCTAAGAGCTCTCCTTTCCCTGGGGTTTAGGTCTTCAGGGTTTAGGTCTTCAGGGAAAGTCCCATGATGTAGGAGATAAGTGAATTTCTCATACCGAGACTCTTGCCCTGGGGAAATGTATGAAGGTTCACCACACCATAATGCGATTTCATTCTCCCATCCAGAGTCTTCATTTACTTGGTCTTGAGCCTCGGCTGCTAGTTTGCGTAATCCTTGTCCTTTAACTAGTTTAGCAGGTTTTATATCTAGATCAAATTCTTGGACTACTAGCATCCAGTTCCCTCTTCTTTCCCCCATCTCATGTTAAGTAAATAGGGATTGGACTGCGGGGTGAGGCAAGATTAATTTGGCGTGGTTCTTGAGGATGTAAGATCTGAAATGTTTTGTTGCTTTATAAACCGCATAAGCCTATTTATCTATAGCAGGATAATTTAGTTTAGCTCCTTGGAGGTTAGTGCTCATTAACAACACCGAAGCCTCATTGTTGTCATCATCCTTCTGAGTCAATACTGCAGCTAACGATTGATCGGAGGTGAAAGTGTAGAGGAAAAAATATTTGTTGAAATTGGGACTTCACAACATGGGGGATTGAGATATAGCAGTCTTAATATCGATGAAGGCCTTCTTTCATTCATCATCCCACTTAAATTAGACATATTTATGAATTATTTTTTGTAAGGGTTTGATAGTTTCTGCGAAATCAGGGGTGAATTTCCTCACAATGTTGATTTTCCCAAAGAATGACTGCATAGCTTTCTTGTTGTGAGGCAGTGGAAGCTGAGATATAGCCTTAATTATTTCTGGTTCTATACAAATGCCTGCTTGAGATATAATGTGGCCTAGCATCTTACCTCCTCAATACCAAAAATAGTTTTCTTAGGGATTAAAGATATATCGTATTTCCTACACCTTTCGAAAATATGGGTTAAGTGTTGGATGTGATCTTGTTCTTTGAATAAAAATTCACATCGTCCAAGTAAACTACTATACACTTGTTGATTAGTCCCCAAAACACCACATCCATATCCCTCTGGAAGGTTTCTCCTGCATTAATTAACCCAAAGGGCATGTGTTTATAAGCAAAAGTTCCCCACTTGGTTCAGAAGGTAGTTTTCAAGTGGTCTTCCTCTGAAACTAGAAGCTGGTTGTAACTTGAGAAACTATCCAGTAAAGAGAAAATCTCAGAGCCATATACAGTCTGCAGGAGTTGTTCCATTGGTGGGACTGGGTAGTTGTCTCTTTTTGATGCTCTATTGAGCTTTCTGAAATCTTTGCATAAGCAAATCTCCCCAGTCTTTTTCCTTATAGGAACTAAATTAGAGAACCATGCAGACTGTCTAACCTGGAAGATAATTTTGGCATCTAACATCTTCTTTAACTCATGACACATGAGAGGCTCTAGGGATGGGTGGTACTTCTGGAGATTCTATTGGAAGGGTTTCACTTTAGGTTTTAACGAGATAGTGTGTTGAATGATACGGGTATCATAAGTTTTCAGATCTTGGTAGGACCATACAAAGACATTTTGGTATTGTCTGAAAAGTTTTAGATAGGCCTTCCTTCCCTCCTTAGATATAGTATTTCTGAGTTTTATGTTTTTTGGGTTTTTCGGGGTTCCGAGATTTATAGTTTCATTCATGGGACAAGAACTACCAGTTTTCGCTTTTTTGACCCCTTAAAATTTTCATTTCTGTCAAAAAGGTTTTCTAAGGTGGCTATCCTCTTTGGTATTGTGTGGGACTTTGATTTGTCAATTGATTGATTTGTATGGAGGTCAGTTTCCATCGACTATTCCTATACTACTTTGTCGTCAATGGCCAAATTTTTAAAATTGTCATGATTGATCAAAAAGTTTATAATCTGTTCATCTCCCTCAAAAACCTTCCAATTAGAAATATTGTTGGGAACCACAGGTTTATATAATAGTTCCACGGTGAACTAAGAAGCTTCATAATCCTCTAGAGGTGATATCCTTGAGGCAGCGGTGGCCAAAGAATCAGCAAGAATGTTCTTCACCCTGGGAATCGTTGTAATGTTGAAAGCTTCAAAATGCTCTATTAGCCTATGCACTTCCTGTTGGTAATTATTCAGGGGTGGAGAATTTCAATGTATAGTATTCCTTATCTATCTGAAAATGATTTTAGAATCTCTGAAAACCTTCAATTCTTGGATGTTTAGGTCTATGGCTTTATTTATCCCTTGTACTAGATCTTCATACTCGACAGTGTTATTTTTGCATTCGAATTCTAGTCTACAAGATAGGAAATGTTGTTTTCCCTTGGGATTAATGAGCATACACCCTGCTCCTGACCCTTCTTGCGAATTAGATCCATCAAAATATAGGGTCCAAACTTGTGGGAAACATGTATAAGCTTCGCCTTCCCTATTACTTTCCTCTTTTCTTTCTACTAGTTATGTGATTTCTAATGCAAGTTCCTGGCAGAAGAGGGTTTCTTCCGCCGCTGTCAGGGACTCCTCTTGAAAAATCATTTCGGAGTTGTTAGTGAAAGGGACATCAGATGAGAGGGGAGAAGTTAACGAAGTAGGAATCACATGAATAACTTCCTAGCATAGGGAAAATTGTCAATGAGGGTTCATTTAGGGTTTCTAGGTCAGTAACAGTATGTTTCAGATACATTTCCCTATCAATTCTGATCATACTTTTGTGTCCCTTCAATGGTATTCAAAGGTGTGTCCAATCTATACTAAAGTATATGTTTAAATTCTCAGACCAATATTAGCTTAATAATAATCCATAAGCTTATGGGATATCTACTACAATGATGTCAATCACTTGCACAAACTTAGGATGTGTCGCTATTCTGATCATTACATCTTTGAGTTCTCCCATGACTTTGACCTAGGTTCTGTCTAGTTGTATTACATGTTTATCTATTTTGAGAGGAATGGAGTTTAATTTTTTGCAAATAGACAAGGGCATAACATTGGAAGATCCTCTTGAATCGACCAAACAATTGTGGAGGTTCCTGTTGAAACCTTCAAACGTTAAAAGGAACGGTGGGACAAAAGGTTTCATGTTGGACATTCATAAGTCTGATCGCTAGTATGAATTTTTTGATATGATCTTCAGGCAATCCTAGGGTCTTGGGGTCAAACTTAGGAAATAACTTCTCTGGATGTTGGGGAAGGTTATGTACTCACCCAAGGATGGCCAAAGCATCTCTGGACAACCAGGGTTGATTTTTATGAGGTGGATTTCCCATTTATTCATCATGGTAGTTGTTGTCTTCCATATCTTTGGATTCTGAGTTAAATTCTTCCTCTTCCGAAAAATCGTCCGGCTCAGAGACTTAGTCGATTGGCATTTCAGGTTTTAGATTAAGAGGATGTTCGATTTTGGTGATTGCAAAATCTATTAGGTCTTCTATTGTGTGTACAAAAAACTTGTCGGGTGTGTCGACCACTGGTCTTCTTATTTTTCGTCTTCGAGGAAGTACCGGAGCTAAGGACAACACATCGATTTTTCGGGGGTATGCCCTTGTGATTCTTCTAAATTCATTTAATTTCTCATGAGTGTTATTGGATAAATCCATGAGTGTGGACACAAACCGATCTCCCTAGATCCACTTGGTATCTATAACAAAACAGGACAGAATAATACACTTTCCCTAGATCTAGCCTATTGAATGAACTAAGAGGTAAGGATTATGGACATACCTTATGAATGATTTCCTTAGGTCTCTGTTGTTCTAAGATTTGTTCCAATGCTCTCGTCCCATCCAGATCACAACAAAACGAACCAATCGAAGTAAAGGCAGATTAATATATTCAATGACTAGTCTATACATATGATCAAGGAATTATGTAATAAAGTGTTTCATCTTTATGGGAAAGGGACATATTGTTGTATTGAATTAATTGAAAGTGAAACTTACAAGCTGAGCCTTGATTTCATAGGTCTCCTTTCGATGGCTCCTATCTCTGACACACACACTTGCTCATGCATGAAGAAAATCAACTACTTGTGATGACCTTGTTGTTGTCTCTAGTTGCTGTAGCATCAATCCTCCATACAGTCTTGCACTAATTCTCTAATCAATCTCTTGCTAACTTGATGCTTGCTTAACTTAACCCTTTCCATGAGCAATCTACTCAATATATAGGAGAAGATAGATTAGTTACTTGGATAGGGAATGATCCCAAGATATCTGGAATGCCAGCACCTGAATAACCATTCGAAAGCCAACTCATCCTTCTAGAAGATTCCCTTATAGAAGGTTCGAGATATTTATCTTTTCCCCCTTTAAGAGCATGTTCGCACCCTAACCATGAGTACAGTGCGAGAAGTTCTCACCCCAACTTAAGTTAGCCTATGAGAATCAGGCATTCTCGCAGGAGAATATATAAGTAGCCTGCGAACATGTTTCAAAATGTGAGTTATGGAAGAAGACAACTGTAACTTTTCTCAGGAAAGTGTTCTTGGTTAAAGAGATTGATTTTCCATCATCATAACGTCATCATGACATTATCACCATGACCAAATTTGTGGATAACATAATTCCCCCCAAAGTCTGAGAGCGTAACTAGTGACAGTTGATAGACTTTGTAAGCTACATGTGTGTGTCAAGAACCAAAAGCACATCTAATCAAAGACCTGCAAACATTCAAGCATCAACATAATATTATGTATACTAATTCCGAGGTAGGCATTCCCATACTCAGATCATAGACTGATGACATCATAAACCAAGGTCATGGCCACCAATCATACACTGTGGATCCATGCCGTCACTATATAGCACAGCCACCTGAATACACTGTGGATCTGTGCGACAAAGTTTTAGTCAAGACGACATAGCCACGAAACATACACAGTGGATCTATGTGTCGCAAATTATGCATACTCCATCGTAAGCTGGGTCACAAAGACAATATCCAGGGTCTTCAATCTCGTCGCCCAAAGCACGAATCTGACCATGTGATTACAAGTGTCGAAGTTGAACATGGTAGAAACAACTTGATTACCGGTCATTGATGTATACCGTTAACAAGTGCGAGGGAAATCACCATTAATGCCAATGACTCCCAAGGTACTATAGTACAATTCATCGACTGTGAATAAATGAGCTTATGTCAAACACTCAACGGAATCTCTCGATCAGAGGTCAATGATGTAAACCCACTGTTGAAAGAGAGAAACTTGCCATAGAGGCATGCAAGCTTCAAGGTACTAAATAATTTCTAAGTCTTGATTCTAGATAATGTGTTGAAGTCGACAGAACAAGACTTGTCACAGGAGGGCCTTGATGTATCCCACATCAGTGACATGAAATGAGTAACAAAGTTTGAAAGTGAAACAGAGCAAGTGAAAATTGGACTTTGGACACAGGGAAGGCCGACACGGAATGAAAGTATAACTGCAGATGGCCGACTCAAAAGAGGTTTGGAATGCTCTTGAACATATGGATGACACGACCAATGATTTGGCAGCATTGACTCAAAGACGACACAAGGAAATACCTTCTTATTGAATCGAATGAGAGACAAAGGGATTTCCCAAACCGGCTTCAAATGATGAATAGGGGGTGTCATGTTCAAGAGCAACACTTACTGCCAATTAACACAAAGATGAAACATATCCCTTTCCCAAATTTCCCCCCACCATTTCTGGCAAGTAACTCTTTATTTTTACGCAAG
The DNA here is from genome assembly GCA_032191745.1 of Picea mariana. Lineage (NCBI taxonomy): Eukaryota > Viridiplantae > Streptophyta > Pinopsida > Pinales > Pinaceae > Picea > Picea mariana. The sequence goes on along the minus strand of JASDQU011310874.1, from coordinate 3,252 downwards.
CTTGAGGAGGATCATATATGCTTGTTGATATAAGCTCATCCTTCGGACGAGTCCCTCGAAGTATTTTTAACGAACCCTAAGAAGGAGTGGTTCGGTCCCATCACGGGTCAGTCAATGTTTGTTTAACGAGTACAGAGATAGAAAATTCGAAGGTTTTTCAGGATTATAGAGTTTGAAAAAACACTCAAAAGAGAACTCTCTCAGTGCCTTTCTCGTACAATAGTCCAAAGATACCGAAAAAGGGTTAAACTATCGCTCGAAGGATGCGTAACTTCAAATACTTTAACGAGCGTGAAAATAGCAAGCTCGCTCGACAATCTTTTCATGTTTAGGGAGTCATGAAAAGAGCTTAAAGTTAACTCCAGGGGGATTCCTTTTTCATGTAACCACATCGAGCCCGGAAAATAGATAAAACAACGCTCGATCACGTTCTCATGTTTTTCGCAAGTGCAAGAACGGATAAAAGGCACTTGAGGTTTTAGATCAAAACCATAGGAAACAAACAAAAACACATCATATCGCAAAAGTTTTTTGTCCATAATCATTTGCATTGGGTACCTGCAAGTCATTTTACTCACTTCCGTATTAGTAATTAGGGTTAAACAATGAATAAACATGAAAAAACCCACTTTTATCATGGTAAAAAGTAAATAAAACAAATTTACAATTCATTTTACCATATTTTTTTACCCATTTACCATTTCAGTGCAAAAAACCTCCATTTTACCTCCGATCTTCATCGTCGATTTTCGGGAGCTTCGGACCATCATTCTTCGAGCCATCTACGGTGTTTTGGTAAGTTTTCAATTCTCTATCTTTTCATGGTTTCAATTCATGATTTTATTGGTTATATTTCAAGTTTTAAGTCCATTTTGCAAACCCTAGGCGTGTAGAAGGATTCTCGCAGGCTGCCTATACGGGGCCTGCGAGAATGCTTCATTCTCGCAGGTGGCCCTAAGGCAGCATGCGAGAAGTTCGCACTGTGTGCCATAGGGCACCTGCGAACAATGCAAAGTTCAAAAAAGTTTTTAAGTTTTAGCCAATAAAAAAGGTTTATTCCATGAATGAGAGTTTTAATCATCTTCATATGTTCTCTATGCAGGTTTATAACCATCACAATGGTGCTCGAATGGAGAGAAA
>JASDQU011310872.1:18560-28581 GCA_032191745.1 Picea mariana | reverse complement strand
GTGTGTGTGTAATCATTTGACATGTAAGGCTATCTCAAAAGCCTCTTACAAGAGCAACAAATAATCAATCTTAATTAAGTTGTGTGTCATATCATTTTTGGGGATGACCAGTGTTAATTATCATCGAAGAGTTACTAACAAATATGGAACATGAGGCACATGGTCTATTCGGCTCTCTGGAACTACGCAAACTCGACATGACATGTTCCAAGGTTTAACTGCATCGCAATTCTTTCATTGCTACATCTATCCCTTCCACTTCAATGCTCACATAAATGGTCGGAGTGAATTCATCCCATTTTGAGCCATTACTGGATATAGATCTCACAATAGATCATGTGTTATAGGGTAATTCCTACGATGGATATTTGGAGCATGAATATGTTCATGTAACTCAAAGCATGTTTACCCGCCCAACATCCTAGAGTACAAGAGGTAGCCATCAATTGTAACCTACCATGTCATCCTCCCATATCCCCATCAAACATCAATGCCACCCTGCCATTGCTCAAGTCAAATATCCCTTGCTCAAGCAATCAAAAGTAAAGTGATGCAAAAGTATAACGTACATGTTTTATTGAGAGATTTCATGATGTTATTCTGCATTTTCAGGCTACAATCCATACTAAACAAGTTCTGTTTAATTTTTTATTATTCTTAGTGATAGGTTTTGTTTAATTTTTTACTATTCCTCGTGATGTTTTTGGCATAGAAATAATTAATGTTGTTTTCATCGGCCAAAATAAGAAATATATATTGATTTATACAAGCATAAAGCAACTACAACCTAGCTATACCTAGCGGTTGTTTTTAGGCCCCCTTCTTATTCTAGTTCTAGTATAAGGTCCCTTGTTGTGTACATTGTGGCATTGTTTTATGTGACAGGGTTGTCATATATCATATATATGAACTAGCAGGAGGTTGCAAAGACTGTTTATGGGGCAACGCTAATCCAAATATAGCCTAATATTATAAAACGTAGTGTTAAAATGCAAGGCATCTTTATCTTATTATAAAGTAACTACACGGAGTTTAGACCTATTCAAAGTAGGAAAAGGTTGTGGAGCTTTCTCTCAAGTATAATATTTACTACAAACGATTAAGAGACATTGGAAGACTGGGATATATTAATAAAAGTTGCTCATCTCATCCAGGTGTTGCAGAACATACAAACGAGTTACCTAACACGCCCAAAAAAGATTCCAATGCTCTTAGATCTCTAATGCTTTCTCTTAACTCTCATTGTTCTTTTCAATTGATAGTTAGCTCTTCATGTTCCATTAATCTTGTTTCTCTCTAGTGCCTCTTTGATAGGGAAAGAGTAGCGCTCGGTTGATTCAGCTTAATGGTCTATCGCAGCGTGGTGTTGAAGACCGACCATTGGCGTGATCTAGTGAGGTCATCTAGTCGTTATTAAGAGTATTGTATCCCACAGATTGATCCATGGTATATATCTCCAATTGCTTATCATGAGCTTCAAAATGTAGAATGGTTGTTTTGTTGTGTTTTTGCTCTTGGATTTGCTAGGTGTGATTAGCATGCAAGTGGAGTTCCTCTAGTGTGAGAAGCATACATGGAAGTTGACAATTCTTCAGGTATCGTCTTCATAGAACTATAGTTGCTTGAAGGAACAATCCATCTAATTGAACCATGCCGATCGATTTGATCATCAAGGAAGTATGATCTTTGTGGTTGAAATACGTGTTCTTTATTTCTATCTCCAAAGAATCAAAATAATTGCATTAATTCTCCTAATAAAGCAGGCCAACTTCATATCAATGGTAATTAAGTTAGCTTTGTATCACGTAATTAAGTCGCAGGACAATTGGCAATGGTAGATTTTTTAAAATTATTTTCATATCTTACAATTTCATGTAAAACCACATGAAATTAATCATTTCACATATGTCCACCAATCACAAAAAAAAATAACTAGTATGCCCCTTAAATAGGGGATGGAATGTCGAAGTAATGAAAGGGAGGTGTGCATAGTATTATTGTTAAATGGAAAAAGATTAGAAACAAATTTGGATATTTTTGTATATGATTTTTTTTTAAATGCAATATATATCAAGACATACAAATGAAAAGTAGATAAGCCACGTAGTGGCTAGTACTTGCCTATTATGAAAACATAGGTTTGTTTGTTTGATGCTAGAAATGTAGCTTAAAAATGCACAAAAGAGATCGGTTTGTTAAGAAGAACAAGGATTAAAATGAAAGCATGAATTGATATTAAATTAGCAAATTACGCCATAATTTGATCGTGCCATACATGTCTCTGTGTTGGGCATTTCCTTCGACCACGATAGAATTTCCAAATGGAAAAGCCACCTAAGCTTTCTACATCAATGAAAATATAGACATACAACACCCTGTATTTGCCTTCCTTGTCGGGAGTGAAACAACGTAACAATATGGTTGTGGTATCTGACTCATTGAATAATCGTGCCCTCAGGTTGAGAACATGCCATGTATACAATGTGGCACTCATCGTTAGCAAGGTTGTCTGCATCAACATCGCAACTTGTGGGTTAGCGGGTGATCATTTTTTAATAGGGTATGTTGCTTATTTTCTATTCCATAACAAATCTTGTCATCCGTACTTATTTCCTCCATGAGTGTGTTTGTTCCATTTAAACATTTGATATTAATATGAAATGGAACATTGGTGTGATGGAATAAAAAAAGTTTGTTGTAGTGAAGGAAAGTTTGAGAAAGTGCAATGCGTCATAAGAAAATAAACTTTGGTGTTGTGTGATATGGGAAAAGGTTGTCGCAGAGATAGAAAACTTGAGGAGATGGAAAGCCCTAGTCGATGGGGATGAGTCTTCTCTGTAGAAACCTTAGCCGCAGGTCACTTCGGAGTGCCTCTCCATACGACTTGGTGCTACTCTCACTCTTGACGTTGTCGTAATTTTCCTTTGGATTTTTCTCTTCCATTTCTGGTGGGCAGGTCTTTTTTCTCATGTGATATGGTATGGGAGGAAGATATTTTGGATTATTTAGGGGATTCCTCCGATGAACAACAAAATTGGTCAGTGCCAAGTGGCCTATCCCCCATGTCTGACTCTGATATGTTGCCTACTGCTTCTGATATGGACGATGTTGAGGTTATTGTTTCCTGCCTAGTGGTCATGCTTGTGACAATGTCCATGGGGCCTGTTTTCCTCTTCGGGAATAGGATGTCGGGATCTAGTTTTGGCTTGGGGTCTCAAGGTTGTCCCACTTGGCATTTTTTCACCTTCCCCCCCAGGAATATCTCGGAGTTGCTTCCCTTGGAGGCTCGGACAAATGAGTGGATTACGGATAGGGGTTTCATCCTGGAGGTGCCTTTTGAGGGTTTATGGCCAAACAATCGCCCTTTTTCCGACTTTTCTAGGTTTTCAAGGTTGATAGGAGGTGGGAGCAATGGATCGACCTTTCCCCGTCTATGTTGGCCTCTGCATTCAATAGCTCCTAAGATTGCTCCAGTTGGTTTGCATTCTAGCAACGATTTAGGTAAGTTTTTGTCTCTAGATTTGTCAAAGTTTTTGGTCCCCTCCCTTCTGATTTCTACAAATGTCGCTAGTGTGGAGGTTTCGAGGAGAGGATCCTCATACCCAGTAGGGCACTAGGAGGGCGATTTGCGGCAGCCAGCTCCCGGAGTCTCAGGGGAAGGGAAAAAGTCTACTTCAAAAATTCAGAAGTCACATGCAAGCATTAAATTAGTCACAAAACCCTAAAAATTGGCTCTCGTGGATGATATAATGTTTCCTTAGGTTTCAGAGATGGTGGAGATGACAATTGTGGGTCGTGTAAATGGGATCCATTTGAACGTTAACACTCTGTGTAAGTGGGTAGACAAATCCCGGTAAGGCAAGGTAGACCATTTGCCCACAATCCAGACTCTATCAAATGGATGGTTTATGTTATGTTTCTAGACCCCGACAGACATATCCAGAGTTTTGAAAGCTCCTTGGTGCATAGACTCGTTGCCAATATTATTGAAGAGGTGGACACCTTTTTTCGATGCCATCTGTGAAAGGGTTGATGAGCTTCCAATATGGGTTTGGTTGCCTGGGTTGCCAACAGAACTTTGGACATCGAAGGGTTTTGAATGTCTTGGTAATGCCCTAGGCAGATATATGGATGTAGATATGTCTTTTACTCTTTCTGGAAAAATGTCAGTGGCTCGTATTTTGGTCTCCTTGAACATTCACAAAGGTCTGGCGAAGGAAATTGAATTATCCTGGGGCGAAAGGTCTTTTCTACAAAAATTGGACTATGAAGGAATTCCCTTCAAATGCCATTGATGTCACAAGCATGGCCATAATGCCAGTGATTGCACTCTTCCTATGAGGAATAAGGAAAAAATGTTATTTGGGGTCTTCGTAGAAAAAGAGAGGTGTGTCTCAGTTTAGAGAGGCTCATTTTTCACCCTTGATGAAATTAGGCAGGGCAAGCCCTTGAGGTAGTGGGGATCGACAAATGCCATTCAAAAAATATTTGCTCCATCATGAGAGGGTTCATTTCACCTGCTCTGGTAAAGTTGTGAGCTTTGGTCGGGTTATTCCAGACCAATCTGAAGTGGCTACAAAAATGCTCCAGCAGGGCATCGCCTCTCATATGGGTATGTCGCCTTATCTCCCTCGCTCTTTAAAATTTTTGTTGTAATCATTATCTCTCTTGGGTAAAAAATAGACAGGATCTTTGAAGAGATACCCTTTTCTCCGGATTCCATTTCTAGCTCTCCCTTCTTTCCCCCTGAACCTCCACTAGCAAATTTTTCTTTAGCCCCTTACCCGATCCCGGGTCACCCTCCCTCTACTAGTATGTCCCATGATTCTTCAATAGATTCGGAAGAGGATTTGGTGGTCTATCAATTAAGGAATAAACATATCTTGGCCCTTAGGGATATTAGCCAAAAGTTGGGAGGGATAGGTTTGAACCCTTTGCCACCCTCTAGTGGAAAGGGGAAAGGAAGGAGATCCAACCTATCAAAGGCACAGACTCAAGCTGCAATGGACATGGCAGTCGGTCGTCAATTCTCCATCACATGGGCCCTTAGAGTAGTGCACACCCTGGCTGGGGTTTCCAAATGAAGGTGTTATCTTTCAATTGTAGGGGTGTGGCAAGCCCAAAAAAGAAACTTTATCTCCACAACCTGGTGGAGTTAACCCAGCCAGACTTGATTATACTTCAGGAGACATTGGGGGGTGCAACTATGGTTGTTCCTCTTCTAGAGAAATTGTTTAAAGGATGGAATTTCATGGGTCTGGATGCAAAGGACCATTCAGGGGGCTTGGCCATCGATTGGCATACCAAATCTATTCAAATAATCAACTCTTGGGGTATTGAATCTGGTCTTGGTTTGAAAATTTTTGTGGAGGATTTGGGCAGGATGTTTTTCAGTCTGCAATGTATACGGGCCCTCACAAGACCATGTTCCGTTTTGGGATAATCTACTAATCAAATCCTTTATGAAAGAAGAGGACCTCATTCTTGGGGGTGATCTTAATTTCTCCCTAGGAGCAGGGGAATCTTGGGGACAAAGAGCACACCATGATGCCTTCTCGGATTATTTCAAACATAAATTGGGGGAGATGAGGATGATAGGCATCACTCCTATAAGATTGATCCCAACTTGGAGAAATAAGCAAGTTGGGGAGGACCTCATCGCCAAAAGACTTGATCATTTTCTGCTGTTTGAATCCCTTGTGGAGTCTCCCCTAATTTTCAGGCAATGGGTGGGAACATGTGGAGAATCAGATCATTGCCCAATTTTTTTGGAAGTAGCATGTAGACCCAAGAAACCAACTATCCCTTTTAAATTTAATTCAGAGTGGCTTAAGGAGGAGGATTTCCTTAACCTAGTCAAAGAGACTTGGATCCCCATGGGTGAGGATGATTGGGTTGTGGTTCAGTTTGTTCGAAATCTAAAAAACCTAAAAACTTAAAAACGACCATTGTTGAGTGGGTTAGAAAGCATAAACAACTTGATGAGCAGTAGATTATAAATATCAAAGCAACACTCCAGTCTATCTATGATTCAGAGGGGGGTGGTTTCGCCACTCTGGAAGTGAAAAAGGAGTTGTTAGCTTTAGAGAAGGCGAGAAGCAAACCACTGGAAGCAAAGGAAGCAGAGTGGCGTTTAAAGAGTAGAGATTTATGGCTAAAGAGTGGGGACAAGAACACTAAATTTTTCCAAGCTTATGAAAAAGGGAGGAAAATGTCAAATACCATATGGAGCCTAAAAGATAACAGTGGAAGAGTCCACTCCTGTTTTGAGGAATTGCCAAATTGGGCACTCGCCATTTCAAAAACTTATTCAAATCCGATGAGAGAGTCTCAATAGATGCCATAGTATAGTTGGCACTTTACTTTCCCTGATTTGTGGATGAAGTAGATAATAGGGCACTCATGGAAGAAGTCATCGAATACGAGCTCAAAGAGCTGTTACATAGTTTCCAAAAAGATAAGAGTCTTGGACCGAACGAGTGGTCCATGGATTTTTTTATGGGGATTTTTGATATTATCGGCCAAGACATTCCCAGGGTTGTTGAGGAATCTTGTATCAATGGTTACATTCACCCTATGCTAAATGCTACTTTCATTGCTCTCATTCCCAAGAAGGATGATCCTCAGTCCTTTGAGGATTTTAGGACCGTCTCTCTATGTAACAATATCTACAAGGTGGTGTCAAAGATCATTAGCAGAAGACTAAAATTTGTCCTTTCAAAAACAATCTCTCAGGAACAATTCGGCTTTCTAGAAGGGAGACAGATTCATGAAGCCATTGGAGTGGCTCAAGAAGTCATGCACGTCATGCAGTCTCGGAAGACAAAAGGTGCAGTAGTAAAGATCAATCTCTCCAAAGCCCATGATAGAGTTAGTTGGCTCTACATAAGGATGCTCCTAACACACTTGGGTTTTGAGCTCCCTTTTATAAATTGGATTATGAGTTGTATATCGATTGTATGCTTTGCAGTCCTCATCAATGGAGCAGCCTCATCATTTTTCTCGGCATAACGGGGTCTAAGACAAGGGTGCCCTATTTATCCCCTACTTTTCCTGCTGGTAGCAAAGGGTCTAAGGGGACCCCACTACATTTCATTATTGACAACTAGAGCCAGAAGAACCCGATCTTAGCCAAGGTCATCAAGAGATTGAAGTTGTCAATCTTTTGAGACCTAACGTTTTGCATTGGAGGCTTAGCGTTCCATGATGGGGGCATAACGTCACCCTAAAGGGGCATGACGTCAATCCTAAAGTGAAATTAGGGTTTTAATTGTTAATTTGATGTAAAAACTGGATTTTTGATGTAAACTGGCCATGTTGACCTTCTGTGACCTACAAGACAACTGAAGGTCATTGTTATTGTATAAATAAAAGATATAACTCTTGTATTTTTTCATGATTCACTCATCACTTAAGTGTTGGTCTGAAATTCGGCCTTCCTTAAGTGTTCTTGGCTGAAATTAGTGGTGTGTACTTCTTGGAGGCAATTTTTGGTGTATTTTGACTATTTTCATGTGGAGGATATTCAACTAGAGTGATTTGCTTGATTATTCTTGGTGAAGTGGAAAATCTGCATTTCTTTATTGTGATTATGGTTATTTTTACTTGTTTCATGTCTAAGATTATGAAATTGCTTGCTTGAAATCCTAGGGGGAAGATATATGTTATTATATTTTTCCCTATAATCTTCCATGTGCTAAAATTTCTTGAAAGACACCTAATTTGAAGTAGATACTAGAGCCCTACCATTGTAGCACTCTAGTAACCCTACTTCCATTGCCCAATTGCATATTTTATTACATTTTGTTCAAGGAAAGAGAAAATCGCTAGGGCCTAACCCTTGTTCCTTTCTAGCAATTTTCTCTTGGAAGTGGATTTTGAGACATTGGGATACCAACACCTCTCTTATCCTCTCCACCCCTTTAACATATCATTATTATTGCTATCTTTCCTTTAAGATTTGTTGTTTCCATTAGTGACTCCATTTACCCTAGAAAGACACTAGACTACTATCTACAAGTGGTGATTGATCAAACAAACAATCATACTCTTATCCTTGAACCCTTTACTAACATTTTCTAACCCTAAATTAGACTAACTCCTAAGCTAACTTGTAGTTGTAGCAAAACATTGCTACAACTATACAAATATACATTGATTTGACACATTAACCTACACCTGCACTGGAACCATTCAAAATTCAATTGTGATAATTGCTGGTGAATCTACTAGGTAAGTACTAGTTTTGTATGGTGTTTTTTTGCACTTTTGACTATTAGAATTTGTTGTTGTTGCAAAAGATTGCTACAGCCATCTAACTGCAACAAATTCTTTGCAAAAATGACATTAAAAGCTAGCTAAACATTGCATTTTTTGCTTGTGACAATTTATTATCAATTGCCTAGTCAAAGTCACTTTTTCTTGTCTTTTTCAAGCAATTTCAAAACATAAATCTTGTCTCTGTTAGAAGATATTAATAGCTGTTATAAATTGTTGCATTGCTGCAAATTCATAATTAGCGAGTTTTTTTATGAAAGTTTATTCTCTTATGAAGTACTAACAATCATCTTGTACTTGGAAAGTGCCACGTTTGCCTTGTTGTTTTGTTCTGGGCAAGTACACAATATTATCCATTTGCTTCATCCTTAAGACATAAAAGAAACATTTGATTTAAGTGATCTGTGAGAGGGGAAGGATTCTTTCGTGATTACTTGCCTTAGCCTTCTCAAACCCCCCCAGGTCACCAGGGACGTCTCCCTGGGGTAGTCTTGACATACTCCTAAATAGAAAGGGATCTCCTATTAAGGTGACAGTGATAGGTTATTCCCAGTTACGCCAATTTTGTATCCACTTACCTCGGGCTTTTGGGCAAGTACAAATTGTGCAATAACAAGTAATATAATGTATATTGTTCTATGATACTTTGTTCATCAATTATCGTTATGTTTATGTTATGTGGTTGAACTGCTGCATTTATTGGTAACAATCCCCAAGAAGTATTCTGTTCTAAATGCTTGGATGAATGAGATTTTCCTGGTGGCTTTCTCATGAGTTAATGGGTTTCCATCTTCTACACTTCCATATTTTAAACAGATGTGCCATATAAGAGGGATAAAGGTACCCAATGGAAAGACTTTGTGAGGTTTAGCTCAATGCTCTGTTGTTAATGCTTATATCTTTTCTTCCAAACATTTTCATTCAAAATTACAATAACATGTGCTTGCAAGAAATATCTGAAGGAAGAGATAGGGGAAATCCCCTTAGACTGGAAATATCAGTTCTAAAGATGGCTATTAATGAGGTGACAGTGGGCAATAAACTCTGCGAACATTAAGGGTTATCCCCTTCGTCTAGAGGACTCCTCCTTCTTGGCCTAGAGTGAACCTATGGATGCCTCTGAACCTTGTCCCCTCTGTCGCTAGGGGAACATTTGGGGGGACAACATAAATGATGCATTTCCTTTTTCAGTATCATTTTGTTTCTTTTCACTTGTGTTGGATGACTTGTGCATTTGTAGAGAGTTGTTGCACTATGTCCATCTATTTCTTTAGTTGAATATGTATTTCTAAATGCATTGAAAAGGGCATCATCAATGAATTGAAAGTGTGAAATTCTGTCCCCTTCCTCAAACAACTGTACTCCCTTTAGTTGTTGATTTTCCATAGTCTGATTGATCAACCTGCCAAGCCTTCTGCCATGGAATGAGCAGAAAGGGGGCGAGAGAATCCCCGTACTGAATACTACTGGAGGGGATGAAAACGTTTGTGAGTGAGCCATTCACAAGCACTGAGTATGAATCTATCGTTACTCAGCCTAAAATCCAATCTTTCCACTCTTGATTGAAGCTGAAGGCCTTTAGCATTTTGTCAAAAAAAATTACAAGTTAATTGATCGTAAGCCTTTGACATCAGATTTATAAGCATTCCTTTATTTTTTGAGGTTTTCAGGCAATGGATTGTCTCTTGGGCTGTGATCATGCCATCAATAATTTGCTTTCCAACTACAAACCCCAAGTTCATCA
>JASDQU011310872.1:6982-18315 GCA_032191745.1 Picea mariana | reverse complement strand
GTGTGTGTGTAATCATTTGACATGTAAGGCTATCTCAAAAGCCTCTTACAAGAGCAACAAATAATCAATCTTAATTAAGTTGTGTGTCATATCATTTTTGGGGATGACCAGTGTTAATTATCATCGAAGAGTTACTAACAAATATGGAACATGAGGCACATGGTCTATTCGGCTCTCTGGAACTACGCAAACTCGACATGACATGTTCCAAGGTTTAACTGCATCGCAATTCTTTCATTGCTACATCTATCCCTTCCACTTCAATGCTCACATAAATGGTCGGAGTGAATTCATCCCATTTTGAGCCATTACTGGATATAGATCTCACAATAGATCATGTGTTATAGGGTAATTCCTACGATGGATATTTGGAGCATGAATATGTTCATGTAACTCAAAGCATGTTTACCCGCCCAACATCCTAGAGTACAAGAGGTAGCCATCAATTGTAACCTACCATGTCATCCTCCCATATCCCCATCAAACATCAATGCCACCCTGCCATTGCTCAAGTCAAATATCCCTTGCTCAAGCAATCAAAAGTAAAGTGATGCAAAAGTATAACGTACATGTTTTATTGAGAGATTTCATGATGTTATTCTGCATTTTCAGGCTACAATCCATACTAAACAAGTTCTGTTTAATTTTTTATTATTCTTAGTGATAGGTTTTGTTTAATTTTTTACTATTCCTCGTGATGTTTTTGGCATAGAAATAATTAATGTTGTTTTCATCGGCCAAAATAAGAAATATATATTGATTTATACAAGCATAAAGCAACTACAACCTAGCTATACCTAGCGGTTGTTTTTAGGCCCCCTTCTTATTCTAGTTCTAGTATAAGGTCCCTTGTTGTGTACATTGTGGCATTGTTTTATGTGACAGGGTTGTCATATATCATATATATGAACTAGCAGGAGGTTGCAAAGACTGTTTATGGGGCAACGCTAATCCAAATATAGCCTAATATTATAAAACGTAGTGTTAAAATGCAAGGCATCTTTATCTTATTATAAAGTAACTACACGGAGTTTAGACCTATTCAAAGTAGGAAAAGGTTGTGGAGCTTTCTCTCAAGTATAATATTTACTACAAACGATTAAGAGACATTGGAAGACTGGGATATATTAATAAAAGTTGCTCATCTCATCCAGGTGTTGCAGAACATACAAACGAGTTACCTAACACGCCCAAAAAAGATTCCAATGCTCTTAGATCTCTAATGCTTTCTCTTAACTCTCATTGTTCTTTTCAATTGATAGTTAGCTCTTCATGTTCCATTAATCTTGTTTCTCTCTAGTGCCTCTTTGATAGGGAAAGAGTAGCGCTCGGTTGATTCAGCTTAATGGTCTATCGCAGCGTGGTGTTGAAGACCGACCATTGGCGTGATCTAGTGAGGTCATCTAGTCGTTATTAAGAGTATTGTATCCCACAGATTGATCCATGGTATATATCTCCAATTGCTTATCATGAGCTTCAAAATGTAGAATGGTTGTTTTGTTGTGTTTTTGCTCTTGGATTTGCTAGGTGTGATTAGCATGCAAGTGGAGTTCCTCTAGTGTGAGAAGCATACATGGAAGTTGACAATTCTTCAGGTATCGTCTTCATAGAACTATAGTTGCTTGAAGGAACAATCCATCTAATTGAACCATGCCGATCGATTTGATCATCAAGGAAGTATGATCTTTGTGGTTGAAATACGTGTTCTTTATTTCTATCTCCAAAGAATCAAAATAATTGCATTAATTCTCCTAATAAAGCAGGCCAACTTCATATCAATGGTAATTAAGTTAGCTTTGTATCACGTAATTAAGTCGCAGGACAATTGGCAATGGTAGATTTTTTAAAATTATTTTCATATCTTACAATTTCATGTAAAACCACATGAAATTAATCATTTCACATATGTCCACCAATCACAAAAAAAAATAACTAGTATGCCCCTTAAATAGGGGATGGAATGTCGAAGTAATGAAAGGGAGGTGTGCATAGTATTATTGTTAAATGGAAAAAGATTAGAAACAAATTTGGATATTTTTGTATATGATTTTTTTTTAAATGCAATATATATCAAGACATACAAATGAAAAGTAGATAAGCCACGTAGTGGCTAGTACTTGCCTATTATGAAAACATAGGTTTGTTTGTTTGATGCTAGAAATGTAGCTTAAAAATGCACAAAAGAGATCGGTTTGTTAAGAAGAACAAGGATTAAAATGAAAGCATGAATTGATATTAAATTAGCAAATTACGCCATAATTTGATCGTGCCATACATGTCTCTGTGTTGGGCATTTCCTTCGACCACGATAGAATTTCCAAATGGAAAAGCCACCTAAGCTTTCTACATCAATGAAAATATAGACATACAACACCCTGTATTTGCCTTCCTTGTCGGGAGTGAAACAACGTAACAATATGGTTGTGGTATCTGACTCATTGAATAATCGTGCCCTCAGGTTGAGAACATGCCATGTATACAATGTGGCACTCATCGTTAGCAAGGTTGTCTGCATCAACATCGCAACTTGTGGGTTAGCGGGTGATCATTTTTTAATAGGGTATGTTGCTTATTTTCTATTCCATAACAAATCTTGTCATCCGTACTTATTTCCTCCATGAGTGTGTCTGTTCCATTTAAACATTTGATATTAATGCGAAATGGAACATTGGTGTGATGGAATAAAAAAAGTTTGTTGTAGTGAAGGAAAGTTTGAGAAAGTGCAATGCGTCATAAGAAAATAAACTTTGGTGTTGTGTGATATGGAAAAAGGTTGTCGCAGAGATAGAAAACTTGAGGAGATGGAAAGTCCTAGTAGATGGGGATGAGTCTTCTCTATAGAAACCTTAGCCGCAGGTCACTTCAGAGTGCCTCTCCATACGACTTGTTGCTACTCTCACTCTTGACGTCGTCGTAATTTTCCTTTGGATTTTTCTCTTCCATTTCTGGTGGGCAGGTCTTTTTTCTCATGTGATATGGTATGGGAGGAAGATATTTTGGATTATTCAGGGGATTCCTCCGATGAACAACAAAATTGGTCGGTGCCAAGTGGCCTATCCCCCATGTCTGACTCTGATATGTTGCCTACTGCTTCTAGTATGGACGATGTTGAGGTTATTGTTTCCTGCCTCGAGCCTAGTGGTCATGCTTGTGACAATGTCCATGGGGCCCGTTTTCCTCTTCGGGAATAGGATGTCGGGATCTAGTTTTGGCTTGGGGTCTCAAGGCTGTCCCGCTTGGCATTTTTTCACCTTCCCCCCCAGGAATATCTCGGAGTTGCTTCCCTTGGAGGCTTGGACAAATGAGTGGATTACGGATAGGGGTTTCATCCTGGAGGTGCCTTTTGAGGGTTTATGGCCAAACAATCGCCCTTTTTCCGACTTTTCTAGGTTTTCAAGGTTGATAGGAGGCGGGAGCAATGGATCGACCTTTCCCCGTCTGTGTTGGCCTCTGCATTCAATAGCTCCTGAGATTGCTCCAGTTGGTTTGCATTCTAGCAACGATTCAGGTAAGTTTTTGTCTCTAGATTTGTCAAAGTTTTTGGTCCCCTCCCTTCTGATTTCTGCAAACGTCGCTAGTGTGGAGGTTTCGAGGAGAGGATCCTCATACCCAGTAGGGCACTAGGAGGGCGATTTGCGGCAGCCAGCTCCCGGAGTCTCAGGGGAAGGGAAAAAGTCTACTTCAAGAATTCAGAAGTCACATGCAAGCATTAAATTGGTCACAAAACCCTAAAAATTGGCTCTCGTGGATGATATAATGTTTCCTCAGGTTTCAGAGATGGTGGAGATCACAATTGTGGGTCGTGTAAATGGGAGCCATTTGAACATTAACACTCTGCGTAAGTGGGTAGACAAATCTCGGTAAGGCAAGGTAGACCATTTGCCCACAATCCAGACTCTATCAAATGGATGGTTTATGTTACGTTTCTAGACCCCGACAGACATATCTAGAGTTTTGAAAGCTCCTTGGTGCATAGACTCGTTGCCAATATTATTGAAGAGGTGGACACCTTTTTTCAATGCCATCTGTGAAAGGGTTGATGAGCTTCCAATATGGGTTTGGTTGCCTGGGTTGCCAACAGAACTTTGGACATCGAAGGGTTTTGAATGTCTTGGTAATGCCCTAGGCAGATATATGGATGTAGATATGTCTTTTACTCTTTCTGGAAAAATGTCAGTGGCTCGTATTTTGGTCTCCTTGAACATTCACAAAGGTCTGAAGAAGGAAATTGAATTATCCTGGGGCGAAAGGTCTTTTCTACAAAAAGTGGACTATGAAGGAATTCCCTTCAAATGCCATTGATGTCACAAGCATGGCCATAATGCCAGTGATTGCACTCTTCCTATGAGGAATAAGGAAAAAATGTTATTTGGGGTCTTTGTAGAAAAAGAGAGGTGTGTCTCAGTTTAGAGAGGCTCATTTTTCACCCTTGATGAAATTAGGCAGGGCAAGCCCTCGAGGTAGTGGGGATCGACAAATGCCATTCAAAAAATATTTTCTCCATCATGAGAGGGTTCATTTCACCTACTCTGGTAAAGTTGCGAGCTTTGGTCGGGTTATTCCAGACCAATCTGAAGTGGCTACAAAAATGCTCCAGCAGGGCATCGCCTCTCATATGGGTATGTCGCCTTATCTCCCTCGTTCTTTAAAATTTTTGTTGTAATCATTATCTCTCTTGGGTAAAAAATAGAAAGGATCTTTGAAGAGCTACCCTTTTCTCCGGATTCCATTTCTAGCTCTCCCTTCTTTCCCCCTGAACCTCCACTAGCAATTTTTTCTTTAGCCCCTTACCCGATCCCGGGTCACCCTCCCTCTACTAGTATGTCCCATGATTCTTCAATAGATTCGGAAGAGGATTTGGTGGTCTATCAATTAAGGAATAAACATATCTTGGCCCTTAGGGATATTAGCCAAAAGTTGGGAAGGACAGGTTTGAACCCTTTGCCACCCTCTAGTGGAAAGGGGAAGGGAAGGAGATCCAACCTATCAAAGGCACAGACTCAAGCTGCAATGGACATGGCAGTCGGTCGTCAATTCTCCATCACATGGGCCCTTAGAGTAGAGCACACCCTGGTTGGGGTTTCCAAATGAAGGTGTTATCTTTTAATTGTAGGAGTGTGGCAATCCCAAAAAAGAAACTTTATCTCCACAACCTAGTGGAGTCAACCCAACCAGACTTGATTATACTTCAGGAGACATTGTGGGGTGCAACTATGGTTGTTCCTCTTCTAGAGAAATTGTTTAAAGGATGGAATTTCATGGGTCTGGATGCAAAGGACCATTCGGGGGGCTTGGCCATCGATTGGCATACCAAATCTATTCAAATAATCAACTCTTGGGGTGTTGAATCTGGTCTTGGTTTGAAAATTTTTGTGGAGGATTTGGGCAGGATGTTTTTCAGTCTCCAATGTATACGGGGCCCTCACAAGACCATGTTCCGTTTTGGGATGATCTACTAATCAAATCCTTTATGAAAGAAGAGGACCTCGTTCTTGGGGGTGATCTTAATTTCTCCCTAGGAGTAGGGGAATCTTGGGGACAAAGAGCACACCATGATGCCCTCTCGGATTATTTCAAACATAAATTGGGGGAGATGAGGATGATAGACATCACTCCTATAAGATTGATCCCAACTTGGAGAAATAAGCAAGTTGGGGAGGACCTCATCGCCAAAAGACTTGATCATTTTCTGCTCTTTGAATCCGTTGTGGAGTCTCCCCTAATTTTCAGGCAATGGGTGGGAACATGTGGAGAATCAGATCATCACCTAATTTTTTTGGAAGAAGCATGTAGACCCAAGAAACCTACTATCCCTTTTAAATTTAATTCAGAGTGGCTTAAGGAGGAGGATTTCCTTAACCTAGTCAAAGAGA
The DNA here is from genome assembly GCA_032191745.1 of Picea mariana. Classification (NCBI taxonomy): domain Eukaryota; kingdom Viridiplantae; phylum Streptophyta; class Pinopsida; order Pinales; family Pinaceae; genus Picea; species Picea mariana. The sequence goes on along the minus strand of JASDQU011310872.1, from coordinate 12,442 downwards.
CTTGGATCCCCATGGGTGAGGATGATTGGGTTGTGGTTCAATTTGTTCGAAATCTAAAAAACCTAAAAACTTAAAAACGACCATTGTTGAGTGGGTTAGAAAGCATAAACAACTTGATGAGCAGTAGATTATAAATATCAAAGCAACACTCCAATCTATCTATGATTCAGAGGGGGGTGGTTTCGCCACTCTGGAAGTGAAAAAGGAGTTGTTATCTTTAGAGAAGGCGAGAAGCAAACTACTGGAAGCAAAGGAAGCAGAGTAGCATTTAAAGAGTAGAGATTTATGGCTGAAGAGTGGGGACAAGAACACTAAATTTTTCCAAGCTTATGCAAAAGGGAGGAAAATGTCAAATACCATATGGAGCCTAAAAGATAACAGTGGAAGAGCCCACTCCTGTTTTGAGGAATTGCCAAATTGGGCACTCGCCATTTCAAAAACTTATTCAAATCCGATGAGAGAGTCTCAATAGATGCCATAGTATAGTTGGCACTTTACTTTCCCTGATTTGTGGATGAAGCAGATAATAGGGCACTCATGGAAGAGTCATCGAATACGAGCTCAAAGAGCTGTTACATAGTTTCCAAAAAGATAAGAGTCTTGGACTGAACGGTTGGTCCATGGATTTTTTTATGGGGATTTTTGATATTATCGGCCAAGACATTCCCAGGGTTGTTGAGGAATCTTGTATCAATGGTTACATTCACCCTATGCTAAATGCTACTTTCATTGCTCTCATTCCCAAGAAGGACGATCCTCAGTCCTTTGAGGATTTTAGGCCCGTCTCTCTATGTAACAATATCTACAAGGTGGTGTCAAAGATCATTAGCAGAAGACTAAAATTTGTCCTTTCAAAAACAATCTCTCGGGAACAATTTGGCTTTCTAGAAGGGAGACAGATTCATGAAGCCATTGGAGTGGCTCAAGAAGTCATGCACGTCATGTAGTCTCGGAAGACAAAAGGTGCAGTAGTAAAGATCGATCTCTCCAAAGCCCATGATAGAGTTAGTTGGCTCTACATAAGGATGCTCCTAACACACTTGGGTTTTGAGCTCCCTTTTATAAATTGGATTATGAGTTGTATATCGATTGTATGCTTTGCAGTCCTCATCAATGGAGTAGCCTCATCATTTTTCTCGGCATAACGGGGTCTCAGACAAGGGTGCCCTATTTATCCCCTACTTTTCCTGCTGGTAGCAAAGGGTCTAAGTAGGGCCATTAGTGAAGCAAAATCCAGTGGTGAATTCCAAGGTATTTCCATCTCCCACGCTTTAAAGATTACACACTTATTGTTTGTGGATGTTGTTTTTATTTTTTGTGGCAGGTTGAGGGGAGATGCAGAGAAACTAAGACACATCTTAGACCTCTTTGGTCGTGCAACTGGGATGCTGGTAAATGCCCCCCAAATCCACCATGTCAACCAATCTCTTGGATGAAGAGGAGATTAGTATATTCAAGGAGCTCTTCCCTTTTGTACCTTTTCCATTTGATGAGGAGTTAAAGTATCTTGAATTTCACCTAAATCCCAACAACTACAAGAAGGAGGATTGGATCTGGTTAATGGACAAATTAGAAAAAAGATTAAAATCTCGGCGTTTTTGTTGGCTATCTCAAGCGAGGAGATTGGTATTAGTCAAGTCTATTTTGGAAGCCATCCTGGTATATTGGATATCATTCACATGGGTCCCAAAAGGGAGAAGTTAAGGCGCATTTGCTTTAGATTCTTATGAGAAGGTACAAAAGACCATTTTGTACTACCTTGGGTTAAATGGGACATCTTGGTTGTACCAAAATTGTTGGGGGGATGGGGCTTGAAAAATATCCATCTTTTCCAAGGCACTTGCAGCAAAAGTAGGGTGGAGACTGATCTCAACAGATAGTCTCTAGACTAAGGTGGTAATTCAAAAATATATCAATCCAGATTCATTGGAGGAATAGATATTGTTAGCACTCTGTAAATTTTGTCCAGCTGAATAGACAAACGACAGAGGTAATTATTTCAACCAGCTTTAGAGTTGAGGCACTAGCCTGCTCAACTCGGAGAGGGCTCTCTCGTGTCACTGGGTATATCTATGGAAATCAATTGCTAGGTTTGGTTTGTTGTAGGTTTGTTGAGAGAATGGAGATGACATTTGGGCTATGGAGTCGAATATGACCAATGCATTTACACATTTTGAGAACTACCAAGAGGAAAAGGCTAAATGAGGCATTGAGTCTGAGTTTAAACTTTAAAATTTGCATGGTAACAGAGGAAAGGGAGAAACACATAACTGTGTCAGAGCATATTTGAATGAATTCTGACCTAGTCAAGAAGAAAATCACATAAATTTAAATTGCTAAGTCTAGAGCGTCATTAGACAAATTCCAGACTTCTAACTCTCCAATTTAAAAGAAGGAACTGTGAATGGAATTTTAGATACACAAGAAACACGTACTATGAAAGGAAACATAACTCATATCACTGCCAATTATAATCTTTTCATAAACAGTTCAAAAAATAGCTTTTGCATTATATATTCAATTTAGCTCCATTATACAAAAACCTTCTTGCTACGAAGGCAGGACCCTCTTTCCCTCCTTTCTTCTACATCCTCGGGATGATGTATATATTGAGATTCAAAAACGATTAAGCTTCCCCACAATTCTAAAAATAGAGGTCAGTTACAAAAAGGAGAGGCGTATAACGACAGTTCTCCTACTTTAAAGGGATCGTTACGAACATGTCTGACATGTCTGAAGATTTTTCTTTGATCGCCACATGTCCAAAATTTTGCTGGAACATACTCAATTTTACTTGAGGGTTTTTATTTCAGCTTAGCGATTTCCTCCTTTAGAGTGTCCAACCAGGTTAGTTGATTTTCCCCGACGCTTTCAACTGCTTCAGGTCTGGTTTCTGTTTTTTGTCGTTTGCTCTATTTCTTTTTCACAGCTTGCCTACAGGGTTTTTCCACGTGCCCGTTGATGATTAGATCCCTCATGACAGGATTTAGTCTGACCTCTAATTCTGGCTCTGTGGCAGGTTCAGTGTGAAACTTTGTCACTAATATCTGTGCAATCGACCTTTATTTCTTACTTGATGAAAAACTTGCCATGTTATTTGAAAACCCTGTTACACTAGATATTGTCTAATTGGCTCCATCCATGTCTTTCAATTTTGTGGACACCAAGGCGTTCCTTAACTTCAGAGAAACCAGAAAATCGATCCAGCTGGAGACTACTTTACTTAAGAATGAAACGATGATTTCTTGGAGCAGAATAATGCCACCCATACCTAAAGATCGGTAGTCCTCAATTTCAAATCATAAAATACTGACATAATTACTTCCAGGTACGTTGATTTACCATGTTTGGCCAATCCATTTCGAATGATTATCTTTTGAGTTCGTTATCCGACGACGTTCACCTGACATCTCACGGACGTGAAGTACCCGAACAAGTGGTGTGCGGTGATTTGACCAGCCGTCGCCCTCCCATACACGAACCTTTGATTTGACGCATTAGACCATGTGACATCGGGGCTTTGGGAAAACGGTTTTATGCAAACCGCTTTTCGCCCCGATGTGCCTTTGAGGGCGCCACGCGTCCACGAATGACACCGTGGTGGTTTTCCCCGACCCACCTTTGATCAGTTAAGTCCCGTGTTGTTTCGTCACCCGATATGGGTCTCAACCTTTGATCTGGGCCACTCCAAGATCTACGGTCCGTTGAGTCCTACCACTTCTGTGTTCCTACCAATTAAACCCTGTTTGCCAAATAGGTTCCGGCAGGTCGGCTTAACCCCTCTCTAAATTTATCTAGCATTATGCCAGGTCTCGAAACTTAGATTCTGGGAAATCGTTATGGTGATAACAGATACAAAGGCCTATAAAGGAGGCAACAAATTGCACTATTATATGGAAAGAACTTGTAAAATATTTTCAGGTAGTGGGGGAAGGATTGACATGGAGAGTCGGGAAAGGCACAAGAATCAGAGTTGACTTTAACCCCTGGCTAGGAAGTGGCAGAAGTCATCTTCTACCCCAACCTTGAATCGATGCCTTACATGAAGGGGGTTTTTTCTACCTTGCTCAAATCCTTGATAGGGACATAACTACTATTTGGGGACAAGCATGGAAAGAAGTTGCTCAATTGGGATTGGGAGAGGATGTAGTAATCATATGGATTGAATACATCAGATCCCTACAAATGGGACATATCTGTATCACAGACAAGGAGGATGACTTAGTTTGGAAACATAATCCCCATGGGATCTATACAACAAAAGCGGGTTATTCTCAAATCAACATAAATCTACATCAACAGGAACCCTCTTGGTGGTGGAAAGGGGTGTGGAAAGTAAAATGGCCATTAAAAGCACGCATATTCTTATGGTGTATGATAAAAAATAAGGTACTCACATGGGACAAAATCAGATGCAAGCGCATGGAAGGACCAGGATGGTGTGCTCTTTGTAAAGAAAATGAGGAATATGTCACACATCTATTTCTAAATTGCCCTTTTGTTCAGTAGATTTGCACTGAATTTGATGGCACGGCCCAAATATTGAAGAGGTGTGGAGGATGTGGATGTCAAATCCACAAAATCACAATATAAAATCTCTCCCCCTTCTTATAAATTGGGGAGCTCGGTTGGCCCGAAATTCTGCTATTTTCAATGACAAATCCTCCATTCCATAACACATAGTGGCTCAAAGTGTTAGCATATTATCCCATTTCCCTCAAGGGAAGGATGAACCTCCATTAAGGAATGTGGTGGTAGAAACAGTGGATCATTCTCTACCATGGGCCTATTTTGATGGGGCTTCATAAAATGAAGGTCAATTTTGTGGTGTTGGGGTTGTACTACATCTTTTTGACTCCCATTTTTACAATTTAGTAATGGGCCTAGGTCTAGGGACAAACAATTACGTTGAACTCATGGCACTTAAATTGTTGCTCACTTTTGTTGGGGAGAAAGGGGTAAACATTTTACAAATATTTGGTGATTCTATGGTGGTTATAAACATGCTCATAAAATCTCAAATATGTCATAACATCAGACTCTCTCCACTCCTTGATGAAGTGTTTATCATGTTGTTATCTTACAAGAAATTTTCTATCCGTCATGTTTAGAAGGAGTGAAACAGGACAACAAATAAACTCTCTAAAGAGGGCCTTCGACTAGTTCTGGGGAAGTGGAAGATAACGAAATTTAGAAAAGGGGCAGTTCATGAGTTTTACCACATGTCGTTCATAAACTTTGTGGGTCCGGAGGGACCTGTACCGCACACTTGATTATTGTTTTTGTTATTGGACATCCCGTTGTTTCATCTTTTGGCACTTACTCTGTGGTTCTGAGTTTCATTATCGGTCAGTGTATATTCATTTTTTGGGTTCAAATACTTAGCTTCTTATATGTCACTGAAGAAGAATGTCCAGTTTCTGAATCTAGAGGCAAACTTTTTGTAGAACAATTTTCTTT
>JASDQU011310871.1:10329-25023 GCA_032191745.1 Picea mariana | reverse complement strand
AGCATCGATGGCTCTCTTCAGCTGAAGGTAATAGGTGTAAGAAACAACATTTGACTTCCACTGTTTGTTCATATCACTCGAGTACTAGAGTGTGGTGAACTTCGCAGCAAGTGGATCGAACGGTTCGATATCCAGGAAGATCGCACCTTCCTACATCTCTTAGGCAACAAAGATGATGAGTATTATAAGCTAGCTAAAGTGAAACTTGTAGTGTTGATCTTGTGCTTCACGACAGTCTAGCTCCAGCTGATTAACTAGGTACTTCACCTAGTTCATCTGCAGGCCTTCCACAAACTTCCCTGTGAAGTCAACAACAAATCCTGTGACCTGCGTAGGTCTGTTCTTCCTTACTAACTTTTCGATTATTAGCTGGAAAGCTAGGCACACTACACCATTCTAGATGGAGGTTACCTTGTAGCCTCGCATCGCCTTTTCAACATCGCCATATGTATCTTTGATCTTCTGTGCTAGCGCACGATCTGTGTCTTTTCCTAGATAGAACTCCTTTGGGTCAGGTCCTTGCATACTTAATCCCATGATCCTGTGGATCAATGTTAGATCGACTGTAATAAGATGGTATAGACATAAGTAACCGCCATGGTAACATGAAAGCAATAGCTTGACACAGGCGTTGACTTCCTTGTGCCTTCCGAAGTGTGGGATTTTCATTACATTTGGCAGGGTGGACTGCATGAGGTTCATCGTCCACGGTTGGGGGATTATCTTGGAGTTCTTCCCCTTCGTCCCTGTTAGGTATTTGTATGGTGTGAGCATATTGTAGTTCTTGCGATCTTTGAGGTTGAAGTCATTGAACTTCAACACTGTGATATTTTCCTGCTGTGTGTGAACTGCACGTATCCCCTTCGGGAGGTATGCAGTAATCATGGAGTACTTGAAATCTCTTGACACACTATCTCGAATCACCGTACCGGCTAGAGGCGGGATTTAATCGATAAATATGGACGGGATCAACTTCGCATTTGCTAGGTCATATCTGTGTTTGGTTCTCTTTCCTACTGATAGTAAGGATGATGTGGCTCCGCAAGAAGCCGACGAAGAGGCTTGCAGTCCTCTCGTCGATGACGCTTGAATACTTGCAGACATTTCTCTTTTAGGCATTAGTTCAATGAGAACTTCTTCAACAATTTTATCTGCAACTCTAAGCTCATCCGACATGCACGCTCATGGTTGAATATCTCAGGTTCGAAGAGTAACTACTCAATGCAATGGGATGAATGGAAATAATGTGATGATCATTGTGCGAAATAAACTAATTTGCGGACTCAGATTCATGGTTAGGAAAAGTGTTCTCGTTGCATGGCACGATGGGATAAATAGATAACTTGGAAATAGATCTCTTGCAATGGGTGAGAAGCCTTCATTATCTTAGTTATGTCTGTTATGGTATGGTCCCAACGGTTTGGTGGCGAACTTTCTGATCATAAATGCCTTTCTACTTGTTCGGGTTGTCGGTCTAACGATTATACTGTCCCTAACGACTATATTACTTCACCACGGCAAAGTGCCATGTGACATTGTTCTGATATCCCGGCGAAGTTCCAATTGTGCAAATTTTCCTTTTGCAAGGTTCCCTCTCAAACCTTCTGTAACTTTTCAATTTTAGCTCTCTTCTTACTTAGTTTTCTAGCCTTCTTTCCGGTGAGCTTCGTCTCGGAATTCCTTTTTCCATTTCGATTATTGTCTTATTTTGGCAGAGTAACTTTGCGCTGGTGAGATTCTTTCCTTGAAATCAGGGGTAATACTTCATCTGTATCAGAAATAGGTACTTCAGTCTTCTATAGGTCTTCTAGTGTTCTTCCTACTTCGACATCCAAGCCTCTGGTTTTAAGTAGCTTCGCTCGTTTCTCCTGTTCTTCAATCAAGTGTGCGATCCTCCTAGTCATGAAATATTTTAACTCCTTCTTCTTCTGCTCTAATATTTCTTCTTGTTTTCTTCTAGTCTGATCTCCTTCAATCCAAGGTTTTCCTAGTAACATAGCAAATGGAGCATTGTTCTCAGTAAATTTAACAACTTCAAATTCTTTCTCTGTCAAAGTTCCATAGGCACTCATAGATATCCGGGTAAGTCTTCCACATAAGGTTATCAACTTTCCTTTGAATAATCCTATTCCTCCCAATGAAGGAATCATAGCAGGCTTTCCTAGAATTTCCCAAGTTCTTTCTGTCATAATATTCACATGTGTTTCTTCATCTAGAACAAAGTCAATGTTGAATACTCCTATTCTTGCTTCAATGCATTCTTTTTCTTTGAATAACTCTCATAAGATGGTATGTCGATGGTCATTCAGGGTTTCTTTCATCTATAGCAATACTTTTTTCTGATTGTTTCTGGGGTTTTGTCATAATCTCAGTTGCTTGATCTTTCTTGTGGTCTTCTTGTCTCATATTCATCCTTTCAACATTAGAAATCATTCTAGGGAAATCCAAAACTTCATGGTCCATAGCTTTGCAATAGAGGCAATTAGGTCTTCTACCAGGGCATTCCTTAGCGAGATGTCCTGATTTTATACAGCTGTAACAAAGGGTTAATTCTCTCTTTCTCTTAAATGATCTTGAGTCTTTCCTGTATTGCGCACTAAGATCATGGTAGCTAACTTGCAAAAAATTCTTTTTAGGATCCTGCATCCATTTGTTAGTCCAAACATTCTCCCTATGCATAGGTATAATGTATCTTTCACTATTCTTGTCAGACCTACTCATATCAAATCTTCTTTCATCTATCAGTGCCCTAGTTTTCAAGCTAGGGCAAATCTTATCAAACATACCTAGATCCATACTTTAGAAGCAAAATTTTCCACTAATCTTATCTTCAGCAGAAAAAAAAGCTTCCAGATCTAAAACATTTTCACTATTCTTACCTCTATCAGAGCACAAAGTGTTCAGATCTTACCTCTTTTCTTAGCACAAAGCTTCACAGATTGAGTAAAATACTGCGCACTAGAGCGATAGATCTACGCACAGAGATTTCATAATTTCATGTCAGATCTTCGCACAAAGATTCTTTTTCCTTAGTTCCCAGCAATCACAGTTTCAGGTCCCAGCAATGGAACCATTTATTGGCATAGGGGAAGAACCAGGGTTCAACGCTACAACAGTGCACCAACAAAACCCTAACTACCGGTCCTTTCGGCAATACCTGCGAAGCAGATGAAGTGTCACATGAGGTAGAGGCAGGGGTGGTTGTAGGACTCAGATGTGTGCAACTTTAGCTGGGACACAGATTTGTGATTCTAACACTTAACAAAGCACTCAACAGTTAACATTCATCAATATCTAGTTGGAGATACAGCGCACATAAACCCTAATTACAGAGCATCACAATATTCCACTAGATCGAGCATCTAGGAGATTCAAGCACTAAGCACATGTATATAAGTCACATCTAACATCCATACATAATATTAAGCACTAAGCATCAACAAATCATTCATCAATATAAAACACTAAGAAAATAAACATATAAACACATCAATACAATGCACAAAGTAGAGCAACACAACATGTACGTGGTTCATCCCCACCCTCGTGCTACATCCACCAACTCTTCTCTTCTTTATTATCTTTGTTCAAGCTTCTTACGTGCACATAGCATCCAAGTTCTACTTCATAGAAGACATGAGATCTGCACACACTTTACCCAATCCTCCTTCTTCTCGGTAGGGTATAACACCAAGCCTTCACACAGTCTCTTACAATGACTTGCACTAAGCTCTGCAAGTCTCACACAGTATGCACAAAGAACTTACAGATCTCGATCACATAGATCCAACCCTAGCACTTAGAACAACTTGCAAGTGCCAAATGGCACTTAGCCATTCATACTCGCTACATCGCCTTAGCATCTATTTATACTTTACAAAATAGGCCTAAGCATGGGTAAACCCATGGGCCGACATTCCCATACTTGTTACATAATCCCAAATCCCAAAAAGCCTTAGAAAGGAGCCGCGATCTCTGCTTTGTCTTGCACTCCGCCTTCGACAACCTCTCGAAGTCCCGAAATTAGGTCAAACGTGACCAAGGATTCTCAAAACTTGGTCAAGGGCCAACACCTCTTCTAACTTGTTTTATGTCTTCATAGAGTAAGTCATTACTATTTTGACTTGGTCAACCTTTGATTTTAATAAAAAATTAAGCCTTGATGTCTTAGCTTGCTGAGAGTACGAGGAGGTGCGCTAGGCTAGGGCACACTAGTCTATCCAGAAATTAGGTCAATCTCTTCACTTAAGGTTACTTAACAAGAGGGTTAGGGTTTCATTGTTGCAGCAAAAACTTTGACTACAAGTGCAACTGTGACTGAGAAAACCCTCCCAATTACTTAACAAGAGGGTTAGGGTTTCATTGTTGCAGCAAAAACTTTGACTACAACTGCAACTAGCAAACCCTCCCAATCTATCTTCCGGTTAGAGTGTTCAAAGATAGTGTGGGCTCATAATGTGTTAGAAAAGTAGGTGTGCTCGTTTCACCATAGACAATATTGCAATATTGTCACCGAACCATAGGCCCATGCCACCCTAGAGCACCTTAACCTTGACAGAGAGAATAATTCCGGAAGCAAACCCTAGAACCAATAGCCAACCAAGGTATCTTACCTAAGAAAACCCTAGAACCAATAGACAACCAAGGTAGCTTACCTATCTCCGTACCAAGCAGAAAGTCCAAACCATGGCCAAGAGAAAGTCCAAGCCAAAAGCAAAAATTTTTGAGCTGCTCTCCAGCAAAAAATTTTGAGCTGCTCTCCAAATTTGCTCACTACTGATCTTATGTAGTTTCGAGTGACTGAGTAACAAATGAGCTCTAGGGCCCTCTATTTATAGTCCTCCAAGTGACCTAACTCGGTCCACTTCTACTCTTCTAGTCTAATAACATAATATTACATTTTCTCTTGAGCCTACTTGTCTTCTAGGGTTTTTCTCCAACCGTTTAAGGTTTCTCTCTAGCTTCACGGAATATTCTAGTCTTGTCAAAAGTTACGTGGACCTTAATACTTCTAGAGCTACCATAATATCAACATTGCTTACCCATGAAACTTCTTACATGTAAACTTGAGCTATCCATTTCTTCCATGAGAATCAAAAAGATTAATCTATTTCTTCCATGAGAATCAAAACGATTATTCTAGAAAGACTTTGAGATTGCTAGTGTGCAATTATTCCTGAATTGCTAGTAAAATCCCTCGGATTTACCACGTAATATTACTAAGCTACAAATCTTCTATTGCAAACTTTTCCAAAATGTTGTGTGGAACATCCTTGTGATCTATATACTGTTGTGATTTCCTTTGTATGGTGAATGGTAACCCATTTGTTGTTTAGTAATTCTCCCACGCGGTTTGCTACACTGTTAACTTGTTCCCTTAAAATTATGTGATTCGCCGAACAATGAATCCTTACCTTTGCGAATACACTTCAGCGATCACAGGCTACCATTTCTTCGTGAAGTTATCAGGCATTTCCAACCGCGTTTTCAATGCCATTTCTTCGCAACCTTAGTGCCCATGTTTCCGAGATTGCATTTGTTCTCGGTATTCTCTAAAATTATAATAGCAAACCCTAATTCGCTACCATTTTGCAGCACACAACCTGTCGAATGAGCACATGGCAAGTTTGGATTTCTTCTCAATGATCTGGGGTTCACAGCACAGATATTTTGGCAACTGGTGTACACTGAAATTTGAATTGCAGATCGAAAACACCTTTTCAAGATGATTTTCAATTATTGAAAGCTCTCTTGACACTTGTTAGTCCATTCAAATTTCACTCCCTTATTTTGCAAAGAAGTGATTGAGCTTGCAATCTTCAAAAAACCATTTATGAATCTTGCAAGGCCCATGAATGATCTGAATTCTATCACATTTCTTGGTGCTAACCATCCTCTCATTTCCTCTATCTTCTCGGGATCAACCACTGTCTCATGAGTTGAAATAATATACCCCAAGTAGTGAATCTTCTTTTGATAAAAGATGCACTTACTTATCTTAACATACTTTATACTCTCTTAAAACTTTTAGCACCATTCATAAATGTTTCTCATATTCCTCTTCTAACATAGAGTATATGATTATAGCATCCAAGAATACGATTAAGAATTTGTCTAGGTATTCCTTGAACACTCCATTCATCAAGAACATGCAAATTGTTGATACATTTGATATCCCAAATGGAACTCTCGTGAATTCATAATGCTTGTATCTCATCATGAATGTTGTCTTGTTGATATATTATTCCTTTATCCTCACTTAATGATAGTCTAATCTCAAATTGATATTGGAAAATATTCGTTCACCTTTCAACTAATCAAACAAATCATCAATATTTGGAAAATGATATTTATTATTTATGGTGACCTTATTCAACTGTATGAAACCAATACACATCYTTAAGGTCCAATATYTCTTCACAAATATATATCTTCTTTAGTATCTCTTTAAGGTGCATCTACAACTCTTTAAATTTCAGTGTGCTCATTCGGTATGGTGTCTTAGACATCGGGACAAATCATAGCATCAAATTGATAGAGAAATCAACGTCTCTCTTTGGTGGAAGTCATGTGATTTCCCAAAAAAAATATTCAAAATACCTCAATACTCGATGGTCTTTAATGTTTTCCACTTTATCTCTGGCTACCTCTTCCATATGGGATGAAAAAACTTGACATCCCTTCCTTAAACTCGTTTTTAGCTGCATGGTTGGAATTTCTCTAACAACTACAACTATTGGAATGCATTGAACCTTTTCTTTCTTCCCTTCTTCATTAAGACATGTGATTTTGTTGTTGTAACAGTCTAGGACAACATGGTGCTTTTTCAACCAATCCATTCCAATTTGAAAATCATATGAACCAATGCTATGATGTTCATAGCTACCTTTCTGTTGAGTCCATTCATGTCTATCAGGTAATATTTAACTAGCTCATTGATTTTCCTCTTAGCCCATGTGGCTAATTGAACTAACTAATATTTATTATGATTACTCCTTTGAAAGTGAAATATTTCAACAATGTTAGAGTTTATGTAACTATGTCTATCTCTAGAATCAATTAAAATTGTTATGGGATAGTTTTCAAAATTACCTTTCAATTCAATCATGGGGGATTGATATTCTTCTTTCTTGCTGTCCAAGGATGCATAAATTCTTGCCATGTTTCCTCCCATGTATTCAACTATTTCAACCTCCTGAATATTATGGACACTCCTCATTCTTTGACATTTGTGAGGGAAATCCCTATATAAGTGACTTCCCTCACATCGCCAACATTGTACACACTGTTTCCTTGGACTTTTCCCAAATGAATCTATAGTCTTAAGCTCATTTTGGGATGAATGACCTTGTTGATTTTCTTGAGAGTTTCTCTTGAAAAATGGTGGCTTAAAACCTTTCTGTCTTTGATTTGTTTCACCTTTCATCTTGTCATTTCAAGTTGTTTGGAAAATTGTCCTTCCTCTACTTTTCTAATAAAGGTGCTATGCTCTTCTTATGGTCTCCAAATTCATGGGGTTATCATATTGTATCTTTTCACCGTAGAAAGAGTGTAACATACTTAGAAACCTTTGTATTTTGACTTTCTCATCCTTTATTAGATCCACATACTTCAACAATTTAAATAACATCTTCTCATATTCATCCATTGTCATGCTCCCCAATTTGAGTTCAAATAATATTTCATCTTCCGTTCATAATAATTCTCGGAAAATAATTTCTCTTTGCAATATCCTTTGAATTTTCTCCATGAAATCCTTTTCTCATCAAGGTGCTTGGCCTGCTTAAGTTGATCCCACCACATGGATGTATTTCCTTACAAGTGGTAGGTTGCAATTCTAGCTTCTACTCTTGAGGTGTAATCATGGAGTTGGAAATATTTATTTAAATCCAATAGAGAAGCCTTGGCCTCTTCTCCTTTCCTATGCTCACCATTGAAATTTGATGGCTTGATTTTCCTAAGTTCACCCTGCAAGATGTATTCTTCACACCTTCTCCTCTACCTCCTCACAAGAGAAACTTGGGATACTACCTTTCCCTAAACTTGCACGAGTTATTCTCGTTGATTTCCTTTGAGAATGAATGCACCTGCTCATGCTTTTTTAATTATTTTCATTCCCATGTTCATTCATTTTTCTATGGGGTTTGGATGTAGTCATTTCTCTTACACTAATTGCTTTCTTTTTGCTAGATTATCTCTTGACTTACCTATGCAACATATTCAGAATCTGAAGTATCTCTTCATGAGATGTCACAATCCATTCATTATCCTCCATATAGCTCTGCACTTCTCTATGCATGCTTCTCATAGTTATAGGTTCATGCTGGTCTCTCCTTCCATTGGACCTTATCTCATAATTTCCCATGCTAACATGAAGACCTCAGACCTCCTCGTCATGGTTGTGAGATGCTTGGGAATAATCAATAACTCTAGTCCTCATATAATAACCAAAGTTATTTTCTTGTACCTCCAATACTACAAGAAATGTGAATTTAATAATTATTGTTAGAATGATGCAACCCCCCTCCCCTCCTAGGGTTTTGTGACTTCTCGGTCTAGGATATTTCTTTTCTCTGAGTCATATCGACTCTTCGGGCTCCTGATTGAACAAAAAACAATTATACACAGGCCCCTTTTTCTCCTTTAGGTGCAAGACCCGTGATACTTGCACCCATTGTGTGCGTTCTTTGAGCGCTCTTCATTTTGTGGGCACTAGCTCCTCTTCACTAGCCCCTTCCTACATATTCCCCTTGGCTATGACCTTGCGAAAATATGTGATTGCAGACATGGATAAGAATGGATTTAGACCAACCGGCTTTTTGCCCCGCAATTCACTACAAAGCACCACATATTCCCTTGGAAATACCATGGTTCCAATTATGGCCCGTTCAAAGAAAATTAACATTCGAGCATTTCATGGCCCCACAATCCTTCTCGTTCATCAATATCTTGCCTTCGGTGATGACCCGTGATCAATGGATGCTATTGAATCTCCTTTCCTTCCTTCTTTCCTCGTTCCACACGTGATCCTAGATCTCCATGATCCGTCGACACGTAGCTCCCCTCTAAATCAATGGATACGGTTGATTTAGCCTTTTGGGCTTCGGGAGTTTCAACTCTCAAACATTACTTTCCTCCATATGGCAATCTTCCGGAGTAGAATATCTCCTTCCATCTGTCTCCTTGAATCTACGACCAGGATCTCCTCCACAAGTCCAGCCTTCGGGAATTTCAATTCTCAAACTCTCGCTTCCGCTGACTAGTTATCTGCCGGAGTGGAAGATCTACTGACACGTGTTTTCCCCAATCAATGGTTGTGCTCCTGCTTTGGGACTTTGTCCTCCTCAACCAAATCAACGTTCCTTCTGCTCTCTCCTCAATCAACGATTCAGATCTTCTTTGGGTCTTCGAAATTTCCCCCCTTCGCTTTTCCTCTAGAGCTCTAGATCTGTCGCCAAGTGTCCTCCTTCACATTGACATCTCTCATCGCTTGGGATTTTTGGACTTCAAAAATCTCAAATCTTAACTCTTCTCCGAGTTTCTTTTATCCAAAGGTGATAATCCTCTCACGCGTGTCTCCTCCTAGATCAACGGTTGTGATCGCTTCGCGTCTTTGGACTTCATACTTCTCAATTCTCAACCTTCACTTCCCCTCAAAGTGTGTGGAGTTCCTTCACATTCCCTCTCAAATCAGACGGTTGAGATTTACCTCGGGTATTTTCTTAGAATCCACATATTTTCTCCATGTGTCTCTTGATCTAACGACTTTGAATTACTTCGGGTATTTACTTGGAACCCACAGATTTCCGCCACATGTCTTCTAGATTCGACGGTTCAGATTCACTTCGGGTCTTCGTATTTCAAAAGTTTAAATTCTCGACTGAAACCCCAATGTATTTTACCCAAAGATAGTGATATGTCACCACGTGTCTCTCTGGATCTAACGGTCCAGATCTCTTTGTCTCTCTGACGCTTCGGCTCTTCATCACTACGACGCTTTGGATATTCAGCTCTTCGGCCCTTCAGCTCTTCGACATTTCGGCTCTTCGGCTCTCCATCCCTTCAGCTCTTTGGCCCTCTAGCTCTTCGACTCTCCGGCTCTTCGGCTCTTCAGCTCTCTGGCGCTTCGGCTCTTCAACTCTTCGGCTCTTTGGGCTTCGGAAGTCTCAAATCCTTTACACTCATTTCTTCCAGAGTGCACTTACCCGAAATGCGTGACCTCTTGACATGTACCCCTCTTAGCAATCAATGGCCAAGATTTGCTTTGGTTTTTTCTCCTCCTCTCAATTTCTACAAACTTTTGAAGTTGTGCATCCTACGCCACCTGTCCTATTTGATGATGGAAGGTCCCCAATTTCTTCGAGACTTCGGGGTTTTGAGAGTCCACTCCCCTACATACACAAAATGTCAAGGTTTGTTCACCTTCTCGTGATCAGACGAATACTGATCATTTTGTGCTCAGATTCGGTGGATGGGATTTGTTCCTCTCCTTTGTACTTCTTCTATTTTTTGGACATTGATCTAACGGTCTAGGCTTCTCCCCATAATTGATCTGACGGTTGTTGTCACTCCTGCTCCTGAGATTTTGGCTTCTTCTGAGTTGGAAGAGTTTTGTCAGTGTTCAAAAGTTTTGGCCTTTGAACCTTCCTGTGAACTTGATCTCTCGGTCTCGCCTGCGCACTTGAAAATGCTATCTCTTCTGAGCTTTAGGACTTGGAATAAGTCGGTCTTTTACACATTCTTTGTGTTATCTCCTCTTAGATTGATCCTTACAGGATTTTCGATTTCCCATGCACCCCTTGAATTTCTAAGATTTTGTTAGCTCAAATCCAAAGGATTTCTTGAAAATGAATTATTCCTGCCCTCATGGCATTCTCCTTGCTCGATGCACAACTTTCGGAGCTCCCCCTTACAAAGTGTTCAGTAACTCTGTCTATCTTTGAACTCAACACAGATTTCTTCCTATGCACTCCTTGCACGTCTACTGATGAAGGTTCAACTCTATCTCTCCTGATATTCTCTGAGGTTAACTCACCTTTGTCAATGCACTCCTTGCGGACTGTGTGCACTCCTTACACTTGAAAATCTCCTGAGAGAAACAATTGAAACTTATGCAATACTTCACCATTTGAGGCATTCAAAACATGAACGACATATAAAAGCATAATAATGGACACAAATACATAAACACACTATATGCAGGAAAACCTAATTTTCTATTATCTCTGTGTGTCTATACAGATGTTTACAAAAACTAGACTATAAGAGAGTCCCATTTCTCTCAATTTCTCCTAATCTAACTCTATCCTGAGTTATGTTTCTCAGACCTCTCTACAAAGATCTCCACCTTTACAAAAGAGGGCTCTATGAGCTTATCCTCTCCACCACCTTAGTGCCATCACTGTCTCAGTTAAGACACCATACTCCTACGACTCATTACATAAATGAAGATCCAAACCTAACTATGATCTAGACCTTTTTATAGTCAACCATTTAAGGAGACCCTATCAACTACCTATACAAATGCATGGCTTGCCTCTTACATCCTTACAACACAAATCCCTATAGGATCATATTTCAAATTTTAAAATGGGAGGGTCAATGCCTCTCCATTTCTACATTACATGCCTATGTGTTGGCTTGTTGGTGTATTTGCTGACATGAAGGGATGATCCTGCATCATACTCCAGTACTCAGAAAATCATGAGCTCCTGCTCATGATCTCCTCTTCTCTAGTGTTGAAATCCTCATGGATCCCAAACTCTCCCTTGGATTTGTCCTGTTGCTCCTCTCTAGCTATGTTGTTGTTGTTGCTTCTTTTTCTTCTTTCCTGCTATTATGGCAGGTTTTCTTGTATTCAGCTTCCCTTTGTTGTCTGCTTCTGCTAACCTCAACATCAACTCTCTTCTCTTCTCTATCACAATTTCCATCTTCTCCAGTGGCTCGCTCTTCTTATGCAATCTTTTCTGCTGCACTTTCTCCTCAAAGGGCATATCTACTTGATCTCCCATGTTGTCTTCATCTCTTCTTGTGGCACTAAGTTGCCACTCTAATACAGACTCCATTCATGTAGTCTCATCACTGATTTGTTGCTCAGATTTCTCCTCTAATAGATTATCTTCTGTCACCTCCTCTTTTGCTGGCATATCTCCAACTCCTTCCAGCCATTGCTCTGGTTGGTATGCTCCTCCATCTGCTTCCAACTTATCCTGTTGGATGTGCAAGCTTTTCACCATTACCCTTATCTCTAGGGTTTCCAATTCCTCATATAGTTCAACAAAATCTATGTTGTATGTTTCTCCTTCTGCGGCAGACTCCAGTGCCGTAGTAATTGGGGTAGACATCAGTTTCTTCTCTATTTCTTCCTCTTTGACAGTTTCTGTTGGCTGTCTTTCTTCTTCTACTGCACTTTCATCATGTGCACTAGCGTCTACTTGGTTGTTTGGTAGGAATGTCTTGATCCCTCCAATAATAAGAATTCTCCTCTTATCCTCCTCCTGGATGATGAAAGTATTTAACTTCTCATCATATTCATTCATATGGTATGCAAACCCATATGAAATTTCACTTATTAGCACTCCTTGCTGAACTAAACCTACTTCTGAGTTCTTGAGACTTTCATTGAGTCTCATTTCCTTCCCTATGCCCACCTGTAAATTTAGGAATTCTCTTATGCCCACCTCGTAGTCTATGAGATCAACCGATCCCATCTCATTTCCCACCTGGAAATTTGAACTTTCAGTACTTCTCCTCTTCCAGTATACAATACCTCCACTTGATCCCTTTCCATTGCCCACCTGGAAACTCGAAAGTCCATTTCTGCCCACCTGACAGTTTATGAGATCTTTATCTCATCTCACCTCCTCCTCATCACTGAGGTGTCTCCAAATTTCTGGTTCATAGATGTGAATCAATTCCTCCTCTATGTCACTGAGGTTTTGTAATTCCCTCATCCACCTTCTCAACTCTTGCTGTTTCTTTCTAGCCAACAACTTTTGAACATGCCATTTTTCCTTCCTGTTTAGAGGACATTCGTACCTCCAACGTACCTTTGCCTCATGTTACATCCTCAATGCTAGTTGTTCCATCCTTTCTCTTATCTCATTGAGGTCCAGATCCATCTATGGATTTCATTTCTTCTTGTGGCCTTCTCTTTGAACACGCCCATGGCCTTCAATAGCAATTTCCACCTTCTACCTACCCTCCTGGAAAGCCTATGGATCACTCTACATCCGAGAGCATCTTCATCTTCTCTCATAGCTCACCTGGTTGTTTAAATTTTTTTTTGTTGTACACATGCAACAAACTTCTCACAGAGCATCAATTCTCTACCTTCCTTTCACCAGTTGTCTATAGGAAAATTTGAGCCTTTGATACCACCTGATGTAGCCCCCCTCCCCTCACGAGGTTCTGCGACCTCCCTGTCTAGGATATTTCTTTTCTTTGAGGCGGATCGACTCTTTGGGCTCCTAATGGAACCCAAAAAAATTATACATAGGCCCCTTTTTCTTTTTTAGGCATAGGTCCCATGATACCCGCACCCTCTGTTTGCATTCCCTAAGCGCTCTTCATTTTGCGGGCACTAGCTCCTCTTCACTAGCCCTTTGCTACATATTCCCCTTGGCTATGACGTTGTGGAAATATGCGATTGTGGGCACCGATAAGAATGGTTTTAGACGAACCTTCTTTTCTCCTCGCAATTCACTACAAAGCGCCATGTATTCCCTTGGCAATACCGTGGTTCCAATTGCGACCCGCTCAAGGAAAATTAATGTCTGAGCATGTCCTGGCCCCGCAATCCTCTTGGTCTGTCAATCTCTTTTCTTCAGTGATGACCCGTGATCAACGAATGCTATCAAATCTCCTTTCATGCCTTCTTTCCTCCTTCCACGCACAATCCCAGATCTCCATGATTTGTCAACATGTAGCTCCCCTCTAAATCAATGGCTAAGGTTGACTTCACCTTTCAGGCTTCGGGAGTTTCAACTCTCAAAATTTACTTTCCTCTGTATGGAAATCTTTTGGAGTAGAATATTTTTTGCCACCTGTCTCCTTGAATCTATGGCTAGGATGTCCACTGCGAGTCCGGCTTTCGGGAATTTCAATTCTCAAACTATCGCTTCCTCTGACTGGTTATTTTCCAGAGTGGAAGATCTGTTGACAGATGTTCTCCCTAATCAACGACTATGCTCCCACTTTGGGAATTTGGCTTCCTCAACCATATCAATGGTCCTTTCGCTCCATCCTCGATCAACGATCGAGATCTTCTCTATGCCTTTGGAATTTTACCCCTTTTATTTTCCTATGGAGTTCTAGATCTGGCGTCGCGTTTCCTCCTTCACATCGATGGCTCTCATCACTTTGGATTTTCGGACTTCGAAAATGTCAAATATCAACTCTTCTCCTAGTTTTTTTTATCTGAAGCTGATAATCCTCTGATATGTGTCTCCTTCTGGATCAACAACTCTGATCCCTTCGCATCTTCAGACTTCGGACTTCTCAATTCTCAACCTTCACTTCCCCTTGAAATGTGCGGAGTTCTACCACATTCCCTCTCAAATCATACGGTTGAGATTTACTTTGGGTATTTTCCCGAAATCCAAAGATTTGCTCCACGTGTCTCTTGATCGGATGGCTCTAAATTACTTTGGGTATTTACATGGAACCCACATATTTATGACATGCGTCTTCTTG
>JASDQU011310870.1:7733-18374 GCA_032191745.1 Picea mariana | reverse complement strand
AGTGACTTGAGAAATATCTTCAAGATCTTCATAACTCATGTAGGAGTATAATAGGAGAGTAAGACTCACTACGTTGAGGTCTTCGACAAGGAGTCATGGAAAGACTAGAGCATATCGAAAATCAGGCACAAAACTTCATTGATTTTGAATGTGAACTTGACGAGACTCTTGAGATGGCTGACTGATGAAGGTCAAGAGACTTATTGCAGAGTGGACGAGTCAGGTTGTAAGACTTTCCCTTGTAAAAGAGCACGACATATGAAAATACGTAGGCAACGTTTTATTGACATAATTTTGTGGCACAAGAGGAACCACAAACTCTCAGTGTGTTTGGAAGAGTAACCAAATGGAGGAGGACACAACTCTGTGTAACGAGAATAACTTCCTAAGGCCATACTAAATCCCAAGTGCTTTGCAGAACAAGCTAAAGGATGTGCTTTGTCCAAGGGTGACTAGATTGCTTCTAGTTAAATAGAATGTTTTCTCATCCACTCTTTTTGGAATATTTGATTTTTTTGTCTTTTTCATATATTTAACGAGCTTGAAAAGGAATAAAATAACGCTATGCAACAAAGGAGGAACGCGTGTCGTGGGAAAGAAAACTATTTCCAAGAACATGGAACATATTGATGCTCAATATAAGGAGACATGTGCAGGATATGGACATTTAGGAAAATTCCTCCATGGATCAGGGTGTCAGAACACAAAGGCAAAAATGTTGCAAGGAATTCACCTAAGGAATGCTCTAAAAGTTTAGAAAAAACAAAATGGAGCCGGAATTAGTCCAAATATGCAAGAGTGAGACATGCGATGCAAGTACAGATTGACACAATGAGCATCCTTCAATGCAAAATTTTACGATCCCAGAGAAGGTAAGATCAACGATTTTTCACATTTAGAGAGACTAAAAAAACAATAAAAGAAGACTCCAAAGTGTTGTTTTTTGTAAATTTAGTCTCCAAGGCCCGAAAAAGAATAAAATCATACCAATGATAACTCTTCTGGTCACTGGGGCCAGAATATTCATTTTTCATACATAGTCCAGTCGGTCTAGAAAAGGGTTAAACTTATACCGAAGGGACATCTCTTCAAAACCATTTTAATGAGTGTGACACGAACAAGATCACTCAGATATATTTTCAATTTTAAGGAGTTTGAAAAGAGATTAACTACGGACTCTCTCGTCCTTTTTCATAAATTTAGTCCCCTGAGCCCGAAAAAGTATAAAACACGACTTAGGAGAACTCTCCCGGTGAGACATGTCTCTCGAGGCGTACATTTTTCCTAGGTAATATATTGGCCAGAAAAAGGGTTAAACTTATGCCAAATAGATGTTCTTTCTAGACAGATTAACGAGTGTGAAAGAAACAAGGTCACTCGGTGATATTTTCTTGTTTAAGGAGTTTGAAAAGGGCTTAAAGAAGACTCCAAGGTTTTCATTTTTTGAAAATAATCTCCAAGGCCCGAAAAAGTGATAAACCAAAACCAAGGAGAATGGCCCTTTTTCATAAATTTAATCTCTCAGGCCCAAAAAATGGTTAAAATTACACTTGAGAATACTCTCCTAGCGAACTTTAGCTCCTAGGGCATACCTTTTTCATACAATTAGACATTTAGACCGAAAAATGGGTAAACTATCTCCGGACATATGTCCCTTCAAATTTCACTTTGATGAGCGTGAAGAGAAACAAGATCACTAAGAAATATTTTCAATTTTATAGAGTCTGAAAAGAGATTAAAGAAGACTCCAAGGGGGATCCATTTCTTATGTAATCTAAACGAGGTCGAAAAGGATGAATAATTTCTTGGTAGATGTCTCTTTTATAGTTTAAGTGATCTTGAAAGATGACAAACCATGCTTTTGGGGATTCCATTGGGTATAGGCCAGAAAAAGATGAAGAATAAGGATGAGACCTCACCACAAAGTCATGGTGGGACTAAAAGGACTCCCAAGCCTACAGAAGATTACTAGCATGGATGTAATGAAAGACAAGGATATATCTAGGGAATCCATGAAGAGGAAGGCTCTACCACCTAATTACGACACTTCTAAAGCAGCATAGAAGGTTCTGTGGCGCACTTCGGTGGGGTCAACCCTATGGAAAAGTGGAAAATCGTCAATAAAACGCAAGATGTAAGGCGATAAAGGCCTACCCTATATGAAAATGGTGAAAAGGTAACTTCATCACAAGATGATATAAGTAGTACCCATGCATTAAAAATACCAAATATGAAGCACATAATACTTGTAGACGACCAAAAAATCCCAATAAAGAATCAAAACATCCATTGAACAAACCATAGGGAAGAAAAAGGGCCAAAACTAGGTCACCACAAGGTCAAAAATATATAAATAGAGGTGAAAGGGGACGTTTTCACCATTGTTGTTTGACAAAAACCCAAAAATAGGAAAACCCCTCTTCCTTCAATTGCAAATTCAGAGAGCCATGGTGGATGGAATCGACTTGTTCTTGAACCAAGTAAGTATCCTTCCCTTTCTCTTGCAAATTCATTCATTTTTCATGCTTTTTAGAGAAAATTGGGGGCCACACACCCCAAAATCCAACATGAATGTGCATGTACACACACTTTTCATGCTCGGTGTGTGGATTTACGCAGGCTAAGCTAAACTCAACACACATACGTCTGATACTATCTTCAAAACATGGCACGTACATGTTATTAAAAATAAGAAACAAAAGGCACTAACTCCCAAAAATTTGCATATTCATGATGTACATGTGTTGGAGAGAGAGAGAGCATGAGGAAGTGGATCAAATGGTCAAAGAGGACCCTACAGTTGTGGCCATATTAAAACAATGTAGGTTGTGGAATTTTTTTCATTGTCCTTTCATGAGGGCCCAACTGAGACTATTGAATCACCTTGTTGAGTATTGGAACCTTGACGTGGAGGCATTTATGCTAGAAGGCCAATACTTAACAATCACCACCAAAGATATTTACTTCTTGAATGGTCTCTCTAGGAGGGGTGAGCCAGTAAAATTGAAAACGTTCCTTCTAGGGCCATATCACATATCCCATTATGTCGATATGTATTGTGAGGCTGGCACAGAAATGATGGAATCTCAAGTCCCCATTCAGAATATAGAGAATCTTGTCTTGAGAGCGGTGATTTACTTGATTGGGTGAATTACTGGATCCACTACTCTACATCAGGATTCTTGTGCTCAGATGCATTGTGCAGTGCAGTGTCTATAGCTGATGATCTTCGATTGGAGAATGACAATGATCAATTATATGAAAATACAGTTGACAAAGTGAAAAATGAGAAAGAAGAAGAACTTTGGATTCAGGACATTTCTTTGTGCATTCTTCTTTTAAAGAGTGTCGGGCCTAAGCCCGAAGGAGGGCATATGAGGCCATGTAGCCACCTATCCATCACTATGTATATGGGATGCTTTTATGCTCCACCAAGGAGTAGGGGGAGTACGAGAGTCATATGATGATAAGTTCTTCAATTGGTGTAGATGATAGATACCAACCATCGAGTATTATCCCTACGTAGGAATCAGTTTCTTGAGAGACCCTAATATGCCTATGCCCCCTGGTGCAGCACACGGTGAGATAGGTACGTACTCATATATATATATATATATATATATATATATATATATATATATTAATTTTTAATTTTATTTACGAGAAAGAAAACATATTTTTTTAATGCCACGGTACTAAATCAAAAAGTGTATTATGTACAGATGTGGGACCATGCGGCTAGTAAATCTCCCCTGGACAAGGTGCCATCCGCAAGATCAGGCCCGACCAGGAGGAGCCACAACAATAGCAGGTCCATCATCGGTAGAGGTCAAGAGAGTATTGACGCGGGTAGAGAGGAACTTGACGTCTATCACCCAGAGTGTACCAATGGCAGAGATCGAGGATCTGTCGCATCTATGTAGCCTCACGTCATGGGAGTACCCAGGGCATGGGTCCAATTATTCTGGCATCTAGCCAAATCCGTAGTACATTATAGTAGGGCCAATAGGCCTAGATCTTAGACTAGTATTGGACATCATGTGTGCTAGAACACACATTTTTGTATCTCTCTACGTATTGAGGGCTTAATCCCGACGATGTATTCTTGACATTTTTTAGGCCTATGGCCGACATTTTGTACTGTGTCATCATTTTTTGGACATGTTATATATATACATATATTTTTTCCTTATGGATTAAATGTCTTTTGTACAAGTATATTTGCATGTGCGTGTATGCTTATTCTTTTATATTTATATGTGTGAAAGATGCCAATCTAAAACATGATTTGCCAATGTATCAGCTAATTGATTAGAACTCCTAGGAACATGAGTATATGTAATATAATCAAAATAATGTTATAAGATGTATAATATAAGGAATCATCGATGAAGGGTGGAATCATGGACGTGATACACTCCATTTAACTATGAAACTACCAGTTGAGCATCTAGATGAACCTGGAGGTGAGAAATACCATGTGACAACACATCATGTAGTAATGCTATTACAAAAATGTACTCAACAACATTATTGGTTGCTTCTCCTATAAAAACACCTCTAAAAGATACCAACTGACCAACAGGCATGAATATCAACCAAGATGTGGAAGCAAGTCTCCAATTGTGTCGGTTGGCACCGTCCATGAACCCAACATAAACCTAAGATTCACTTGACATCTGCCACAATGCAGAAACACAATGAGCTACACATCCATAAAACAAAAAGATACTAAACTGTATAGAAAATATACACTATTTACAAAAATTCACACTTATGTGACCAACCTAAGCATAATAATTCTTAAGATAAATCCCATTTCTAGGCTTAGTAAAATCATTACCTTCAAAGTCAACCAATTCAGAAGCACCTTTTTCCAACACTTTGTTTATAATAAATGGTCTGAACCACATGGGTTTAAACTTGCTTGCCCCCAAGGGATATTTATCTTGATCATAGAGCAAGACAATATCATTGTCAAAGAAAACTCTAGGGCAGACCAAAAGATCATATTGACACTTGGTGCGTTGTTTATGAGCCTCATTAGCCAAGGCTGCATCCCGATGCTATTCATAGAGCTACTTGAGATAGATAAGACACTCTTCAAATGTAGTTGTGTTGGGAAATAGTTATACTACCAACTTGAAAGAAGGAATTTGGCACTCTATGGGAAAGACTACTTCCATCTTGTAAACAAGTTGGAAAGGAGATAAACCTATAGTAGTCTTTACGAAAGTTCGATATGCCTAAAGTGTTGAATATAACATCAAATTCCATTCGACTTGGTTGAATTGATTATCCGTTGAAGAATAGTTTTAAGAGACTTATTGATAGCCTCCACCTTACCATTCACTTGTGGATAATAGGGTAACAAGTTTTCTTTCTTAAACCCTAGATTTGATGTTAATTCAATCATCATTTTATTTTCAAAGTGACTGCCATGGTCCATGACAATCTCTTTCAATATACCGAACCTAGTGACAATTTGGTTGAAAACAAAAATTTCCACCATTTCCCCATCATTACTTAATGTTGGCATGGCTTTGACCCACTTGGTGAAGTATTCTACTTCCATAATGCTATAACAATTCCCCCTAGAAGAAGCTAGGTGGCATGTAGTGAAATCAATCCCCTAGTTAGTAAAGGAATCAACAACAATAACATGAAACATAGGACTAGGGTGTTCCCACATCTTCTGAGAGAAAATATAACAAGTGTGACACTTCTTAACCGCCTCTATCCAACATTTTATTAACGAGGGCCAAAGCATCCAACATGAAGGATTTTCTCGGTTGTTTACAACCCAGAAAAGTGGCTGCCACATGCTCCAGTGTGGTAGTCATTTAACACAAGATTTGCCTCCTAATGAATCAGACAACAATGAAGAATGTAGTTTACTCCTCAACGATACAAAGTGTCATCAATGATAAGATAATTTCACACTTGATGGTGTATTCATTGACGCTAATCATGAGAAGAAGAGGAAGGATACTTCAGAGTCTAAAGAAACACAAGTACATCTCCATACCAAGAGTCAGAAGATTCAATAAGGAAGAGATCCTCATTGATCAATGACTCTTCGGGAAAATCATTGCCACTCTTAGTCGGAAGTTTCGAAATTAACTCATAAAAGGCCAAATACTTCTTATACTTTGTCGAAACAAAGTCCAAATAAAATTCATGAAGAATAACTATCCATCAAAAAATCTTCCCGCCAATGAACCGTCGTGTCAACACATATTGAAAAGGATTAACGGCAACTACGATGGTGGTCTTATGGAGTAGAATATAATGATGAAACCTTTGGATAGCATGGACAGTTTCCAAAGCCATTTTCTTAATGTGAGTGTAGTTGAGTTCTGGTCTAACTAAGCCTCAGCTGAGGTAGTAGATAACATGTTCTTGGAGTGTGTCAACCTCCTGAACAAATACCATACCGATGGTGGACTCTGTTGTAGCCAAGTATAACAAGTAATCCTTGCCATAATCATGAGGGTTGAGCAGAGGGGAGGATGTCAGGGCACTTGTCAATGCTTCAAAAGAGCATTGATCCACTTCATCCCAAAAGAATGGGACCCCTTTTTTTCAAAAGACGCATAAACCCTTTAGTTATTTCGGCATAGTTAGCAATAAATCACCGTAAAAAAATAGCCTTCCCCTTGAGACTTTGAAGTTGAGGAAATGTGCACAAGGGGGTAATTGAACTATTTACTCAACCTTAAAAGGATCGACCATGATCCCTTTGTTGGACACGATAAAACCCAATAAACGTCCTGACGTAACACAAAAATTACACTTGTTTGGATTTAGGTGAATCTGCTAGTAGTGACACCTATAAAAAATAAGTCAAAGGTGAGTAGGAAGATCAGATCTCTTGTGAGAACATGATGTAAGATCATCAATATATGCCTCAACTATATGTTTGAGGTCATGGAAGGTGAATGAAATGGACTGCTAGAAAGTAGCTCCAGCATTTTTTAGGCCAAAAGGCATTTTCTTGTATGCAAAAGTTCCCCAAGGACATATAAAAATAGTCTTATGTTGATCCTCGGGCTTGATCTGAATTTGATTGTACCCTAACAAAACGTCCATAAAAGAAACAAATTCATAGCTTGCACATTCATTGATAATATGATCAATGAATGGGGTAGGAAAGTTATCCTTCAAGCATGCCTTGTTCCGATTGCAAAAATCCATTCACACATGAATCGCACCTTGTTTTTTATTGAAATGAGTAGGGTTTGACACCCATTCCATCAATTGAACTAGGTAGATGAAACCAACCTTAATCAACTTCTCGACCTCTACTTTGATAGTTTTTTCCTTGCAAGGGTTGACCAGGTGAAGCTTATGTCGGATACGCTTAACATCGAGATAAGTCCTAATATCATGTTCGACTATACAAGGTTCAATGCCTGGAATTTCTTCATAAGACCAGAAAAAAATGTCGTGAAATTCTTTAAATAACTAAGTGTAAAACTAAATCTTCTCGGTGGAACAATATGCTCTGATGAAGACGTTTTCAATGACACTGGGGGTTTTGAAGATGTCAATTGGAATTATCTCGACTATACTCACCATGTTTCCCTCAACATATATTCCATGCATTTCCAAAGGGTTAACAAAATGAGTGACATCTCTATTCATGGTTGTGGTAAACTCTCCTGCTTCCACTCTTTTAAGCTCGGGTAAAAAGTATGATCTATGATGAAGATCATCCCAAGGTCTATCTACACCCGTCATTGCCTTTAAAATCCCCTCGTCGGAGGGAAATACCAAGTCCAAAGGACCGTGAGAAGTAAGAGAATCATGAAAGCAAATAGGATCTAGAACATGATCCATCTCTTGAGGGGGAGTTGGATTAGAGTTGGTCGAGGTTTGTTGAACAATATTCTATGTGACCTCAACTACAGATAGGGGCATAGCCATGCTAGGATGCCCTACCCCTTCCATAGAAGCCGATGGGGAAGGTAAAGTCCACAAATTATTAAAATAAGTTGTTCTAAATGAAGCTACTTGAAAAATCGCAGCCTTAGGCTGATCACAGACAACCAAAATAAACTTAACATCATTCAAAGGTGGTGGAAAATCAAAAGTACCCATCAAAAATGGAAACAATCTAGCACCTAAGTTGATGTTACCTTCCTACGGGTTATCAATCATCAGGACAGTGGATGCCCCTGATGAAGGGTCAGGATGAGAGAAGGATAAATGATCAACGATTATTATTCTTCCTTCATGAGGAAAACATTACACACGAAAAACGGAGGATAAAATCGTTGTCATTGTGTAAGTCCAACTTCATCCTAACAAAATATTGCATTCGAGAGGCATGTTGACTACTTTGACCTCCACACACACAATTTTTCCCTCCAACTGCATGGGGAAGGAGGGGATTATGCCATGCAGTCGAAAAAAACAATCGTCAAATGAATTTAACAACATAGGAGATGGAGACAACTTGGGTTGACCAATAGCCTTCCAACATGACAATGACATAACGCAAGTTGACACATGCTCATCTACAATCGTGCAGAAAATATTATGTGTCAATGATTTCGTGGTGTATGTTGTTCCAGAGTCTGTACTTAAGGCTTAGAAGTACAGTGTCTAGGCATCCGAAAGTGGGTAAAGGGTAGAGAAAAGAGAAACGTCAACCTTCGACAAGGGAAACTAGGGATGATTTTTGTGTTGGCGTTGTCTAGCTTCCAACTGTTCCTGGATGTTTATATCATGTTCAATCGCTGCCCATGAACGTTCGAGTTCAACCCGTGTAGTGGTTGTTTTAAGAATAGTACCGAAAAGGTTTAAGGCAATGTGTGTTTGATTTGATAATCCGGGTTCGATATTGGGTTGTGTTGGTACAGGGACAGTCATGGAGGAACATTAAAATAAGGAAACCTCAGAGGGAGTTTGAGTGTTGTCTCAATTCGGTCGTATAAAAGAGAGTTTACGGTTTCAGGAATGAAAAAGGAATGCAAATCAAAGGCTCTTTCCCGTAACTGGGTTATATTTTAATCAAATGTATGAGGTGGGAGAAAACATTTACCTATCTATCGAGTAAGCCTCCTATCAAGGGAGAATCTCACGTATAAACAGAAGAAGAAAAATGTAAGGAAATAACCCGATGAAGCATAAAATATATATAGAATTCTGAAAATGTAGACTGGTCTTATACCTGCTGATAGCTGGTACAGAGGAAAAACAGTAAACAATATAGAAAACCAAAATTCATTCACTATATAAAGGTTGCACTAAATTATAGCGAAGC
This sequence comes from Picea mariana, assembly GCA_032191745.1. Classification (NCBI taxonomy): domain Eukaryota; kingdom Viridiplantae; phylum Streptophyta; class Pinopsida; order Pinales; family Pinaceae; genus Picea; species Picea mariana. The sequence continues at coordinate 9,103 of JASDQU011310870.1, read as the reverse complement.
ATTCATTAGATATGAATATGAAATGAAACGAAATATGAGATACAGGAAAACAAACTCATAACACAGTCGTGACGGAATTGAGAATCTTCGGATTTGCTTTATATTAACTCTCAAAATGTAAAACCTCTATTACAATCGACACAAAAAGGTCCAGCCTCGTTCCTTTCTTGCTATGGTATATTTATATAGTTTTACAATAAGATGGAATCGCAATCGTTGCAAAATTTTCAGTTATGATAAGGAGGAGAGAAATCGTTCCATTTCTTTCTCCATGTCTTTATTTGGTGCCAGAAGCTTGTCCTCGCGCATGCTCGGTACAATTGACACACCTTTCCACCAATCAAGATATCAGCCTTGACGGTTCTGCTTGAAAATTGGCTTCAAAAGAGTAACAATCTCGGGCTAATTGCGGCAACCTGTCTTCCATCTGTCTGTCTATGATGTCGATAGCACACAATTGCACACTTGGTTTAATCATACATTTATCTATTTGGACTATGTCTACCATAGTCACTTGTGAGATCTCGGCTGAATCTCTTTCCTCTTTTTCATTTAAATCAAGTGAGATTTTTGCCATATTCATCTGAATCAATGCCTCGGCATTACCTCCACTATCAATGCCTAGCAGATTACCATCTATAGAACTAAAATCCTCTTCTAAGGATTTTTTTACCCTCTTGGCTTGCATCTTACCTTTCGAGATGGTGTGTTCCCATTCTTTTAATAGAATATTTCCTCTGGTTTGCTCTGAAATGGTAAACCTGGGAGTACTTCCCGATTCTCTGTTGTTTGTAGCTATCACAGCCTCTTGAAAGGCGACCCGTGTTGCTCCAGCTTCTCTTTCTCTAATAGATAAATTTTCTGAAACTTGATTAACAAGCAATCAGTTGTCCTGAATCGCCTCTACCTTGGTGAGTAAATTTCGCTGGGCCACAGAAACTCTGCTCCGAATCTCCATCGCCTGGGACTGGAACATCCCGATATTTATAACTTTACTTTCGACAATTTCCACACTGGCATGTAGCTGTTTGATCAAGTCTTTTTGTTGGCCCGCTTGTATCTGACCATTCTTAACCACCAGCTCTGCTTCTTTGAGCTTAGTATTGAGCAGCTCTATCTCACTTTTATCGACCAACCTTTCTTGTTCTATCCCCACACTCTCCTGGTCCTTGGCAGCCTCCTCTGCAGTGGCTAGTCTAGCTTCTAAGGTTTTGATGAGGTGATTTTTTCGTTTCAACTGGTTTTTCAAAACCCCGACTGAGAATTGATTCGCCATGCCATATGCCCCTAATGTCCCAGCTATTTCCGTCGTGAATTGTTCATTCCTCTTGTCTTTCCCATCAGTCAATACTTTTTATTTCTTGGTTGTC
>JASDQU011310869.1:0-15477 GCA_032191745.1 Picea mariana | reverse complement strand
CACGTGGCCTCTGTATTTGACCTTTGCAATATTCACACACTCACCTAAGAACCGAAATCCATAAACCGTTATGTGTCTTTTGAGGAATCCGACATCTGATTAATTTACTTAGATGTGTCGTGTTTTAGCGTGGGTTGTTGTCGCCTGCGGTGCCACGCCCATCTGTTGTTTCTACTGTCATCCATGTGTGAATGAGTGTTCAACCATTGCTATTGTCCTCACTTGGGTGGAGCTGAGTCGAGGAGTGTGCTGAAGAAGAGGGTTGTCAGGCCCGTGGTTGAAGAGGCAAATTGTCAGGCCTGTGAGAAACTCTCTCTAGGTGAGAGAGTCTGCTGGGAAGTGGTTTTCTCCCAGAGAGAGTCCAGCACCAGCTGATGTTGTTGCATAAGGAGGGAAGCAACATAGAGATAAAGTGCTAGTTATAAGTTTGATAAAAGAAGAATGAAAGATTCTATTTCCATCAGACATTCAGGTAGTATAAAATTTATTAATGGTAGTCATGCAGGTATGAGTTTTTATCACTCTTTTTGCATAATTGTTGAAAGGAAATTTTGGTAAGAATTTCCTCAGCTAGAGTTATTTTATAAAATCATAGGGTTATATTATTGAATGCATACCATTGGATGTGGTAAAGGCTGGAAGCCTGTATTAATTCAAATATTTTTAGCTTCTAAATGCACACACTGACATATGAGAATGTCATGTTAATTTGGTTATGGGGTAATAACCAAAGAGTTAAAGATAAGAACTTGTTATAGGAATGAATGCCAGTAATATAGTCAGGTATGAGACCAGGACATGGTTGGATATGGAAATTTTATGAGCCACACAGGTACTAAAAGATTCCTACCTTTAAATAAAACTTGGACTGCAACCTTTTTGCTAACACTAATGAACACCATAGAATTATATTCTTGGTCTAGTGTTCAGGTCGAAAAGGAAGGCATCCAATTAATTGGGAAGACAATAGGAAATGTGTCAACACATTGGCCAGAATTCCAATTCACAGATGGTGAGATACATGACTAAGATAAAGAGCATTATGTAAATCAATACAAGGGTGCACTGAATAAATAGGCATTGAGAGTTGTACTCATGTCTAGTAAGGTGCAGAGTTGCACTCATACATGATGGAATTGTATACTTAAATGCACTTTGTTGAATGCATTTTGTGAGTGCATGTATATATGTTTTTGGCATGGAAATAATTATACTAATGGATGAAATGTTGCTAACTCTTGAAGTAGAGAACATTTCAGAAACTGCTAAGCATTGCAACAGGAAAGTTGCAATCTAGGTAGTCACAGGAATAGAAACTACAAAAAATTTTATGTTTAGAAAATTGAAATAATAAACTTATTGTTATTAATTATGAACATGCATATGCATAGAATGATGAGTCATTCTATTTGGTTTAATTGTTTGGTAATTGTGATTGAATTTCTAGGTGAAGGCAATTCTAATATCATTTCATAAGGTTTTTAACATGTTGAATTATGATGTACAATAATACTGACAAATTGTTGATTCCTTGTCACGCACCTTGAAAAAAAGAACCTTGAAGCCGATCGATGTATTCTCGTGAATCTCAGGGCCTCTGTATTCAACCTTTGCAATATTCATGCACACACCTGAGAACCAAAATCCATGAACCGCTCTGTGTCTTATGAGGAACCCGACACTTGAGTAATTTCCTTATTTGTGCCGTGTTTCAGCGTGGGTTGTTGCCGCTTGCGGTGCCATGCCCATCTGTTGTTGCTACTGTCATCCCTGTGTGAATGAGTGGTGAATCATTGTTTTTGTCCTCACCTGGTTGGAGATGAGTCAAGGAGTGTGCTGAAGAAGTGGGTTGTCAGGCCTGTGGTTGAAGAGGTAGGTTGTCAAGCCTATAACCAACTCTCTCCAGGTGAGAGAGTCTATTGGGAAGTGGTTTTCTCCCAGAGAGAGTCTAGCACCAACTACGAAGCTGTAAGAATTCATGATCTGGCCTGTTGTCGAGACCCAAAGAGGGAGGTGAAGCATCGATAGACTATGTTTGTGAAGGTGTATTCTCTTAGGTGGAACATGCATGTGGGGAATGAGAGTTCGTGAGTAGTGGGTGTAAGAAGGTTCCTGGAGAGAATCCTTCTGATTGCTCTATGTAATTTTCCTATAACCTCAGCCTAGTCTAGGATTCCCTTGCCGAGGGTGGAGCTTGGTCCCAGCTCATGGGTGACCCACTACTGAGCGTGATGAGCAGTGTGGTCTAAGGCTGGAAGGTTCATGTAAGGTCTGCACGTAGTTGGTGGATTTACTACAGTTTCAAAGATAAGTATCATTATGTGTTTAATTTCAATTGAAATGCATGTCTGTGATGCTTGTAATGTTATCATGTATTCTATTGCAATGATGAATTATTGTTAATTATCTTAAGTTTGTATGATGGCAATAACTCTATGTTAAATGTGTTAATTTGATTTAATGCATGTTATATATATGCATGAGAATGTTCTGCGTAGTAGCGTTGCCCGACTTGTTGGTGGCTGGGGATGTTACAAAATGGTATCAGAGCATGTTTACAACACTGAGCCTGGACGGGCCATGTTAGTGGAAGTTTAAGAAAAAGTTTCAGAAAGAATTGTTGTCGAAGTAGACAAAATTCGAGTTCGGAGCCAAGTTTTTAATGCAGAGCCTGGGTGGGTTGGGTAAGTGGTCATTGGACCCAAGGTTTCAAGAGGAAATTATGTCTAGAGGACCAATTTCGAACCTCAGAACCTTCCTGAGTGCCAAGAAGTTACCTTGGCCATGTTATGAAGCTCAGGAGGAGTAGTAGTGTTGTAAAACTATGATAGACATGGTATTGGGCCGCAAAGTAATGTGGACCTTAGGATCTATTCGAGAGAAGGAAAATCATTCATGACCATCAGATCTGGTAATGTTGCGAAGCAGTTATCTGTGAATTCCTTTGGAAATCTGAGTAATAGAGTCTATTTTGCGCAGTAGAATCTGTTTGGAAGGAAGGGAAATCCCTTATGACCGTCAGATATGGGGAAGGTGCAGAAGGGTTAACTTGGAAGCCCTTCAGACTTTGCGACTTCAGTGAAGTATGATGCCAGAAACAAGAGAAGGGTTGAAGTCTGAAACTTCGAAGTGACATGGCATGGTGATGTCACTTGGTTTGATGTGTACACATGGGTTGTGCGCCACGTGTCAGTAGGTTTTGAACACGTAGAAGTTTGAAATTCCATATGGAACATGATGTGTGACACCCATCTGATTGGGCCATGAGTCAGTTGCTAGTATTCCACCATGTGGCACTCTGTATGAGCATGGTTAGTGGGACCCAAGGTTACATAACAAAGTTAAAGGTTGGAGGACCCACAGTGGCGTTGATCACGATACATCAAGATCAATGGCCAGGAGGCATTGCAGGGACCCAAGTTGCATGAGAGTTAATTCTCCAAGGTGATCCCGCAAACCAAACCGCAGTTTCATCGAGGGGTTACATGTCAGCGTTAGAAGAATTGTGGGATGGAAGGCGGGTTACTCCAAAACCACTGTTGCAGGCCCCCGCAATTGGAAAATGTTAAGTGATGGGACGTAATGACTTCACCAAAGGTGATTGGGAATATTCGAAGATTAACAGTTTGGATGTGTGGATGCGAGATCCTCCGAAGCTCCTAAGTCCCTATTAGCACTATGTAAATCCATTCGGATGATAAACAAATGATGAAGGTAAATTTTTCAACCAACTTTGAGACCAGAAACTAGCCTTTCAAATATGGAGAGGGCTTTCTCAGAAATGGCGTGGTCTCTGCACAGGATATGACTTTAAAAACAATGAAAATATTTAACAGCTATGATAAAATGGGTTCTGGTTATATTGGCACAGGAAGGTAAGAATTTGGCTATGGAGTCGATCTGAGGAAGAGACATGACAAATGACTTAGTGACTGGACTCAAGAGGATAAGGATAAGAGAGTAATAAACTTCAGTGTAAAACTGTAATGTGTGGCGGGAGAAATTATAGGAAGTAACTCAGGAGCATTGCTGTGGACAAATTCAGAGTGAGATTTAGAGGAAAACATTTTGTCTAAGTGGAGCAAACAAGGGGCATTGTATAGTGAATCTGCAGGTTCTATAATTCATTTCGAAATAGACAGAAAAATATATGAAATAAATATAACAGGAAAGCACATACGCAAAGAAAGAAGCACGATACATCCAATTGTTACAACTAGAATATTTTCATCAAGTCACATGACCTTTGCATTAAATTCCGATCAAAACTTTAGATTACATACAATATCTATTGTCTACCAAATTTGCCAACCAACCTAGCTTACATTGAAAACATGAAATACATAAACGAGGGTGCCGCTTGGGCTACCCTGCTTCCTAACTGCTAACCCTTAGAACTAGGAAAACTGAGCAACATGCGTTAGAGACTCTTCGCATAGTGTTTTCCAAAAATAGACAATAATCATGCCTTTTTACTTATGATTGTTCACAGTATCTCCATGGGATCTGATCGTCGGTCAGGATTTGGCATGGAGGAAATATGTTTCATTGTGATCCTTTGATCAGGTGTCCTGGCGAACATGTGTCTGTCAGGACCTTGTTGTCTGTAAATAATGGCTTCGATTTCTGTGATGTGGTCATTTGATGAGAGTTGCGCGCAGTAAGCGGCTGTTAGATCATTGTGGTCATTATAAAAATGGTAGTGTGCTTCAGAGAAACATATCATTCAAAACTGCCAAGATTTGTCTCATCTTTAGCGAGTGAAGAGACAGGTGCCAACTAAACTGGCTTTTCTTGCGTGCTGGTGAGAGTTACACGGGCTTCTTTCTCGATCATTTCACATTTTCTGGAATTTTTTGCGTGCCTTTATTCCTTCAGTCTCTGTGCTTCCTGCAGCTATACAATGGCGTCTTGCACCTCTCTAAGCTTCCTTTTCAACCATGCCACGTTCCCTTAAGGACCCTGCGTTGTGGATGCTTCCATGGCCTTTGTTACTAGTTGTCGCCTTAATTCCACATTTTCCTAATAGAGCTTGGCGATGGCCAGTTTCGCTTGCTTCATTTGCTGAGATGGCACTTTCTCATTCTCTCCTGTGATATCTTCTCTCCTTGTTATGCTACTGTCTTCGCAGCTTGATCCGCCAGCAGGTTCTAGCCGAATGGCGCGCCTGAGTCATTCTTCAGCTATCAATCTGACACATGGTTCTTCTGAAATTCGAGCTTCCACGATCTCTTGGTTTTTTCTCGACTTGCCCCTCCTCCAAGGCATTTTTTACTGGGGAGAGGGGGCTCTTACTGTCTTCCCTTCCTATGTGAATTTCTCCATTTCAGATTTTCCACGAATTTATTTGGTCTTCTCTGCAGGTAAAAGAATATTTCCTTTTATGTCTTTGAGAATGCTTGTCGTAGGTGAGAATGAATCCTAGTCCCTTTGGGGATCAGACCTTACAGTTATACTTCTCTGCATGCCTTTCCTTGCACTCTGAGAGGTTGTCATGGCATGACCAATGTGAACTCTGTGAGCAGTGTATCCAACAAACGCACAGGAGGGAAGGTTCTGATCATGCTAGATTGGCAAGGGAAATTGAAAATAGAGTTTAGGCCTGGTTCTACGACTGAAGAGAATGTTTAGCATCCAAGATTTATAACAAATCAGACAGGAGAGGGAATCATGCTAGAGGATAGAAAATTCATGGCGACTAGATGTTCCAAGTCAAGTTGCAGGTTTTCCATAGAAAATCCCCCTGTGTAGGATACAAGTGATAAGGTTTGTTGGTCATGCATGATACAAATTCCATGATTTTTCATTCCCTCAGCCTTCATGATGAAATGATAATAATTGTTGTACTTGCTAACGCGAACTCTATTAACCACTTGACTCGACCTGGGGCATGTAGAGACTGGTTTCTCGACAGGACTCGATTTTCTTGGAAAAGACACACTCGTACCTCTTATACAAGTTTCGAATCTGACATCCCTTCCCATTTCCAAGGGCCAACCAGAAACTTGTTGACCTCAAACTCACGGTGTTACGTACCTGACTTCACATGTTTGGGCACATGGGTCATAATGTGTCTCTAAAACTGACTCTCAAATTGGAAAGAAAAATGGCGGTGCTAACAGCTAGCTCCAACAGGGATGTTATCCTCCCTGTGAGGTAGCAAAGAACAATAGACTAGGTGCCTGACCATTGGGCTTTATTTGACCTCTAGACATTGGGAAAAACAAACTAAACCTATTGACGTGGCTTCTAATACTTCAGCATAAACTTAGGGCCTTCACTTTGGGCTTCAAGTTTATGCTGACCTACATACTTGACGCAAAATAAAACGACTATTTACAATGACAAATGTATTAAACATATTTTATTTCATGAGGTAATGTTTTAGGCCCTAATCAAAACTTTCTCCATCTAATCCTTTTAGAAAATAATCATTTTTTCCACTGTGATCATTGATTCTGAATGGACATATCCAAAGGTGGTCGAACTTTGCATGCTTCCCTTTACCTTTGTTTCTTGCATCCCATCTCAAAACTATGTCACCCAACCAGAAATCTTCTAGCTTAGAATGCTTATCGATGGATTTCTTTATATTTTCATGATGGAGTTGTGACTAATTATGTACCTGCTCTCTTTCCTATTGCGTGTGAATTCCATGATTAATCCTCCTTTGCACATCATTTGGTTCAACCTTCTGTTCTTGTAACAACTTCTTGACGAGGGGTCCCAGTCAAGTAGGGAAAATTGCGTCCACACCGTTAGCAATCTGGAAAGGCAAAGTTGATATAAATTTATTAGTGGTGACCCAATCCACCCATAGTGCGTAGATAAGAATTTTATGCCAGGCTCTCTTGTTTTCTTGCAAGAGTATTTTAATAATCCTGGTCAGACTCTTATTTGAGGATTTTGCTAACCCATTTCCTTGTAGACAATACGCCATGGAATGCCCCAGGGCTATGTTATAATCCTGGAAAAATTTCTCCATCCTCTTTGACTTGAATGCGGCTGCATTATCTGTAACGATCTTAACGGGACACCCAAACCTCGACAAAATGTTTGTCTCCAAAAATTGGATAATGACTGCATCGGTAGCTTGTTTCATGGGGATCGCCTCTATCCATTTTGTGAAATAATCGATGGTCATGAGTATCCACTTGTGCTGTGTAGAGGATGGTGGGTTTATCTCTCCTATGAAATATCAACCCCAATGCATAAAAGGTTCCTCGACTGAGATCAGATTCAATGGCAAGGGCTGCAGTTTTCTTCTTCCGTAAAAAATTTGACATTCGTGGCAGCTAGAGACCTCCTTATATACGTCAGCAAAAATTGTAGGCCAGTAATAGCCTGCCCTTGGGATTTTTTTCACGGTGGTATTCCAATAGTGGTGTCCTCCACAGTCTCCTTTATGAAATTCTTGTATGGCCCGCTTAAATTCATCTTCCAATAAACATCTCAACAATATTCCCCCGGGATCTCTCCAGTAGATTGAGTTGTCTAGGATGAAGAACTTAACCACTTTGAGCTTGAGAAATATGGTCTTAGTCTTACTCACACCCGGAGGGGCCTGGAGATTCTCTAGCATGTAGATGATGTTCACGTACCATGGCGAGTCGATGAATTGTTGAGGGGCCTGCGCAGTTTTTTCTTCTTGGGGGCATTCCGATAGATCAACGATGAAATTCATTCCTACAACATCGCAGTCCAACTACGCCATCAACTTTGCAAGACCCTGAAATTTGATCATCTTTGTAGGATTTATTTCAAGGTTATATTCTAACATGGCCGCTATCCACTTGCCTCTCCTTCCTTCCGGGTCAGGTTGAGTTAGAATATCCTTTACTGAACTGCTGGGTACACAAGCGATAACATGGGAGTGCAGTATGTATGTCATGAATTCTTTCAAATATTTTATTAAGGCATACACCTGCTTTTCCATGATGTCATACCTTAGTGAAGTGTCACACAACATCTGACTGAAATAGGCTATGGGTTTTTTGAAATATTTTTCATCTTTCTGTAGCAACACGTCGACAATAGTGTGCTCTAAGGTGAATGAAAACAGGAGGAAATCTTTCGTAAAATCCAAGCTAGCTAGTACATGAGCCTTCATCAATGCCACTTTGATATCTTCAAAAGACTTATTGGCCTCCGGGTTCCACTTGATCTCGTTTCCTTTCCCGAGCATGCAAGTTATGTTTTTTATGATTTTCACCAGGTTTGGGATGAATCTCCTCAAAAAATTCACCTTTCCTAGAAAATATTGTACCTCCTTTTTACTATGCGGGGTGTCGATCTTCAGGATCCCTTCAACCCTGCTAGGGTCTATCTTAGTGCCCTCTTTGGAAATGATGTGCCCTAACAACTTTCCTTCTTCTACTGGGAAGTGAGACTTCTTTGGATTCAATGATATGCCAAATTTTCTACACTTCTGGAAAAATCTCTTCAGGTACTCGAGATGTTGTTTGTCGGAGGTAGAGTACACAGTCATGTCATCCATATAAATCATGATGATTTTTCCCCTTTCATCAGAAAACACGATGTCCATGGCCCTTTGAAAAGTGGCTCCAGTGTTCATCAGGCTGAATGACATCTTGGCGTACATGAACGTTCCCCATGGAGTTGTGAAAGTCGTTTTCTCTCTATCGTTTGGGTGAACCATGATCTGATTATATCCCGAGAACCCATCTAGCATAGACATCTTTTGGGACCCCACCACATTTTGCAGGATGTATTCCATTTAAGGAATGGGATAATGGTCCTTGAGAGACACTTTATTTAAATTTCGTAAGTCTACACACAGTCTTATCTCGACGCTTTTATTTCTTACAGGTACCAGATTAACTACCCATTTCGAGAACCTCAAGGAAACAATGATTTTAGCGTTGAAATTTTTTTTTACCTCTTTCTCGACCAGTGGCAGTAACAAGGGATTTATTTGTCTCAGCTTCTATTTGAAAGGTTTCTGATCTTCCTTGAGAGGGATAACATGTTTGATCACTTTCGTGTCATACACTTTCAGGTCATCGTAACTCCATGTGAAAACGTCCAGTAAATCTTTCATGAGCTTTATATAGTCCTTCTTGACCTCTGGACTGAGTGTCTTGGATTATTTTACCATCTTCAGGTTCTCCTTAGTCCCGATATTGTAGTCTTTCACGTCTTCTTCGCTTGCAGTGATATTGGGGTTCTTAGCCACATCATTCTCGTCAAACAACTTTTCTAGCGGCACCAGCCCCTTTGGAATAATATTATTTTTCAATTGTATTATGTCTCTTCCTGCGATCTGGTTTTGGAAAGGGTTCATTGTTGTTGCACGCATCTGCACTCTCATCTTCGTCATTGCAACATTCCTCGTCAATGATTGTATTAGCTAACTCGTCATTCATAAGGAGGAATATTTCCACCTGTTTTTCATCATCGAACACTTGCTAGTGTTTGATATTATCAGGCACTGTCAGCCTCTGCCTGACCTTGATTTCATACTTTTTGTTTGGGAATATGGGGATCTTAAAACCTGAGGCCGAGGTGGCCAATGCATCGATGATCCGATTTTTCTCTCTGGGGATAGCAGATAGGTCATATTCTGAGAATCCTTTGAGGAGTTACAAATCCAAATTATTGTACACTCTCAGCCTGGGGTGTTTGATATGATATACACCCTTCACCTGATTTATGATCATCTCAAAATCCCCATGCACTGTATCTTCTACGTGCCCAATTATTTTAGAACTTGTAAGCCCAAGATTAGTGTCTCATACTCGTCCATGTTGTTAGTGCACTCAAACATGAGCTTGTATGAGCACATCTTAGTTCTTTCTTTAGGGGGGCTCACCCATACATCAGCCCCAGCTCCTTCTCTACTGACTGTGCCATCATAACTCATGTTCCACACCCTATTTTTCACGTGGTCTTTTGGGTCGGCGCCTTCTGTTGTTTCCTGCGCGGTCTCCTCGTTAGCTATTACAATGGTTGTCAACTCTTATTCTTCGAAATTTAGGTCATTGTAGAATATATAAGATCCCACCTCGGTGTTGAAAATGTATATGGGATGATTGTGTTGATGTTTCTTACTACTTACCATGTACTTCAACAATACTTTTCTGTACATCCTTCTGTCATGGAAAAAAATGGGGATAGTGGCATATGACATATCCATCTACAACATGCCTTTCAACTTCGCAGCCCATGACCTCGAGAGAAGCATGCCGAATTTTTGGGGTATGTCTGCGACGACCACGTCCATGAACATGTTCTTGGCATGGATTTGAGCCAATGATACAACTAGGTATTTGATAAGGCCCAAACACTTGACTTTCCTTGAATCAAAAGAGAAAAGGTCTTTGTATGGCATGGTTACATCCAAACCTAGTTTGTCCATGATTGCCTTCAACATGAGGTTGTGCAACATGCCATAATCTAGCATGGTGTTATGCAGGTTCATGTCGTGGATATTCAGACTAACGTAGAAAGGAGGGATGTCTTCAGTATCACTTGTTTCTTCAACACACGAACCAAAAAGGATGGCGGGGTGATCATATTGAAGATTCATAGTATCGGGGGTCCCCCCCATTTTCAACATTTTAATGATTTGTTCCTGATACTTGACCTTCCTAATAAGTTCATTGAATGGGACAAATATTTTTATTTTGGCCATCTCGTGTTCAAAATTGAAAGGGGGACAAGTTTTCTCTACCACTTTTCCGCTCGCCTCCCAACCTGTCTCTGGGGATTTCTTGGGGATCTCCTCCTTCGACTTAGATTTCTCTGTCATATCTTTGGTAGAATTGTCTGACCTTGTTCGGCTTGTGGAAGGAGTGTCCACCAGAGGCTTCCTTATGGGGTTTGTCTGTTGCAACTCGGTAGGCATGTCTTTTCTCCAGAGGTTATACTTCTTCTGGAACTACATGATGGCGTTTTGATACCCTTTCCTAAACTCTTTTGTCTCCCAAGATGGTGCATCATCTATTTCGAGTATCATATCATCATCGACCTCTGGCATGAAGTCTTTGTTCCTACTCATATATTGATCATGCTCACTCTTCGTCAGGAACATGCACGGGTTTTGGTCATCGCAACAATGCATCTGGTCATCAAACGTCTGGTCGAAATCCTCATCCACGTAGTTGTTTTGGAAAGGAGATCTCATTTGTTGGTCACCCTTATCCCTTTTCTCTTTCTATTCCCTTTATCTGATCTGATGGATTTGACCTCTTCTGAGGTTTTGATTACTGGGAGGTGGGTCATTCTGTTCTTGAGCAACATGTTTGTTTCCCATGAAAATTCTCTCCATAAAATTCTCCATGGTATTCATCATCATGTCAAATTTATCGTCTGAGTACCATGACGTCGATGGATTTGCATCTCCCTGGGATCTCTTGTTGCCTCGATTGAAACTTGGTTTTATTTTTCTTGACGCCATCATGTTTACTTCGACTTCGACAACATTGCTCATTAGAGCATCTAGATTTGTTGATCTCCTTTCTCTTAACACCAAGTCGAAATCATTTTTGAAGGAATCAACGTACCGCAACTGCACAGCACCGGGGGGCGGCTTGACTTCTATAGGTATCAAGTTGTACACCTTCAAAAAGTGGGCCATGAATTCCTACACCATCTCTTCTGGTGCTTTCTTCATGTTATTGTATTATGTCGGCAGCTACAAAGGGTTTTTCTTGTCTCCCTGTTTATCTAGGAATGATGTCTCGAATGTGATGAAGTCCTGAATGCTCATGGGTAGAAGGGATTTGAACCATTTTCTTACATCTCCCAAGAGGCTTTGCATGAACAACCTCATTTTTGCATCTGCATATTCCACCTCCTCCAGGTCGATGAAATCATTAAACCAATCAAGGTACCTCTGAGCGAAAACATTTCCCTCAACGTCGTAGAGCCTGATCCTTTGGCTATAATTTTGAGGCAAGTCATGAAATTGGGTAGGCAGGATGAGGGGAGAGAATTGAGTGGCCATAGCCCTAGGAGGATTCATATTTTGAGGAATATTATTTGATACTAGGGCTCGAAAATTCTTTAGGTCGAAAAAAGTCTTGTCCAAACTGGTCTCAGACTTCGATCGAAACAGAGTTTTCTCAAAGAATGTATCAAACACGAGGTAGCCAATGCTTTGTGAGCCGTCTTTGGGAAAATATAGGCTTCTATCCAGGTAGTAGAAAGGTTTTGACACTTTCTCTCTAGCCTTGTGCATAATCTTCTCTAGGTCATACACAGGTTCCAAGGGGTTTGGGTCAGGATTCGCTCTGGTGTAAATCGTCTTTGGAGCAAGGTTTCCTAAACTGTACTACTTGAGGCTACTGGTTTGTTTGGACTGGAGTCACCAGGGTAAGGATTTCAGATGGGATTGATGTTTGTCCCTCTGTTACCCTCAGGGGTCAAACTACAACGTTGTCGTTCTCCCAGGGAAAATCTATTCAATTTTGTGCACGACAATGACGCCAAAATATTAGCACTCTGTAAATCCATTCAGTTGATAAATAGACGACGAAGGTAAGTTTTTCAACCAACTTTGAGACCTGAAACTAGCCTTTCGGATATGGAGAGGGCTCTCTTGGGAATGGTACGATCTTTGCACAAGATATGACTTTTAAAAAAATGGTTAGATTTAACACCTATGATAAAATGAGTTCTGGTTATATTGATGCAAGAAGGTAAGATTTTGGCTATGGGGTCGATCTGAGGAAGAGACGGGACAAATGACTCAGTGATTGGAATCAAGAGGATAAGGATAGGAGAGAAACAAACTTCAGTGTAAAACCGTAATGTGTGGTGGGAGAAATTATAGGAAGTAACTCAGAAGCACCGTTGTGGACGAATTTAGAGTTAGCTTTAGAGAAAAAACGTTTCGTCTAAGTGGCACGAATAAGGGGCGTTGTATAGAGAATCTGTAGGTTCGATAATTCATTTCGAAATAGACAGAAACATATATGAAATAAATATAACAGGAAAGCACATACACAAAGAAAGAAGCACAATACATCCAACTGTTACAACTAGAATATTTTCATCAAGTCACAGGACCTTTGCATTAAATTCCGGTCAAAACTTTAGATTACATACAATAGCTATCATCTACCAAATTTTCCAACCAACCTGGCTTACATAGAAAAGATGAAATATATAAACGAGGGTGACGGTTGGGCTACCCTACTTCCTAAGTGCTAACTCTTAGAACTAGGAAAACTGAGCAACATGCGCTGGAGACTCTTCGCATAGTGTTTTCCAAAGATAGACAATAATCACGCCTTTGTACTTATGACTGTTCACAGTGTCGCCATAGGATTTGATCATCGGTCAGGCTTTGGCATGGAGAAAAGATGTGTCACTGTGTTCCTTTGAGCAGGTGTCTCGGCGAACAGGTGTCTGTCAGGAGCTTGTTGTCTGTAAATAACGACTTCGATTTCTGTGATGTGATCATTTGCTGAGAGCTACACGCAGTAAGAGGATATTAGATCATTGTGGCTGTTATCAAAATGGTAGTGTTCTTCAAAGAAACGTATCATTCAAAACTTCCAATATTTGTCTCATCTTTAGCGAGTGCAAAGACGGGTGCCAGCTAAACTGGTTTTTCCTTCACGCTGGAAAGAGCTACGCGGGCTTATTTCTCGGTCGTTTCACATTCTCTAGAATTTTTCTCGTGCCTTTCTTCCATCAGTCTCTGTACTTATCTCAGTTGTATAATGGTGTCTTTCTCCTCTTTGAGTTTCCTTTTCAACCACGCCACGTTCCCTTTGTGACCCTGCGTTGCAGATGCTTCCATGGCCTTTGTTGCTAGTTGTCGCCTTAATTCCACATTTTCCTGATAGAGCTCGATGATGGCCAGTTTCACTCACTTCAGTTACTGAGATGGCACTTGCTAATTTGATCCTGCGATATCTTCTCTCCTTGTTCTGCTCCTATCTTCGGGGCTTGATCCCCCAGCAAGTTCTAGCTAGATGGCACGCCTGAGTTGTTCTTTTGTTATCAATCTGACTCATGGTTCTTCGAAAATTTGAGCTTCCACGATCTCCTAGTTTTTTCTTGGCCTGCCCCTCCTCTGAGGCATTTGTTGTTGAGGAGAGGGGGATCTTACTATCTTCCCTTCCTGTGTGAATTTCTCCGTTTCATAATTTTTGCGAATTGATTCGGTCTTCTCTGCAGGTAAAATAATATTTCCTTTTATGTCTTTGGGAATGCCTACCACATGTGAGAATGAATCCCAGTCCCTTTGGGGCTCATACCTTACATTTCTACTACTCCATGCACCTTTCCTTGCACTCTTAGAGGTCTCCATGGCACGACCAAGGTGAACTCTGCGCGCAGTGTATCCAACAAACGCACGGGAGGGAAGGTTCTGATCACGCTGGACTGGCAAGGGAAACTGCAAATAGAGTTTAGGCTTGGTTCTACGACTAGAGAGAATGTTAAGCCCTAATATTGGCTCATTACCCCTTAATTGGGGCATATTATATTAGTAATGTTATTTTATTTATGTCGGCTTTAGGCCATTAGTTGTAATTATACCTCCTAGTCTCCTACATATACCAAGGAGACATTTTCATTTTGAATCATCTTGTACTTGAACATATAAGTGGGGTAAAAGGAGGTTGCCCCCTCAAAGAGGCTTATTATCTGAAATTGTCTCTTTTTCAAGGCATTGAGTACTTTTTCTGAGGATTTTCTATGCTATATTGATATTTGGTTCTTAACATATGGTATCAGAGCTCAAGGTCTTGGGGTTTCGCTGCTACATTTGAGACACCTTGGCATTTTCGCTATAACTATTTTTCTACAATGTTTTAGAAGGAACTTCTTGGAGAATATTTAGTAGACATATCAAGGTACGTTGGGTTCAAAATTCAGCTCTTGAAGCCTTATAATTTCGGAGATACAGTCTATAAAATATAGGGTTTTGGAATCATCCTGAACGGAGTCATTGCGACATTTTTGCTATAAAATATTTTATGTAACGTTTCAGACCTTGAACTCTAGAGAATATTTACATAAATTAGTAAGGTATATATGGTAAAAAGTTCCACTTCTAGGTCATCTTAAATTTGTAGATACACCTTGTGTAAGATAGGGTATCTGACTAGTCCTATTGACAAGTCTCAAGAAGGTGTTCCAGGTAAAACAATCATAACTTCTTCCTAGAGTATCCAAATTGCATGGGACTAGTTTCATTGGATCGTGGATAGTCTATAGTATTTCTGGTGTGAGTTTCAAAATTTTATATCAATTATTTTGTGTGAGGCACGCTATACAAGTGAGATCTCCTGGAAAGACAAACAATTAGCAAGTTGTGGGGAAGTTACCATAAATTAGACCTATGGAATTGCAGAGAATAAATATTAGAGAACTACATAAAATAAAGTTTCATACCTAGAAGGGTCGAAACTTGGGAGATACAATAGAAGAAATATTGTCTAGCAGAACCACCTCAAAATCAAGGTTCAAAAGTGATACTTGGCCAACATGCCACCAAAA